>CM055120.1:27475321-27727821 GCA_029206835.1 Rana muscosa | reverse complement strand
CAGAAAGGGAGAGAGGGATGCCAGCGGAACAATCAGGGCCAGCTGACCGGGCCTTGCAGCCGCTCTATCACAAAGTCGCTGGCGTGACGCCATAAGACCGGGCCGGCCCAGATAACCAATTGAGTGCCGGGAAAATTCAGCAGGCTGAAAATAGAAGGTGAAGATTTCCTGGTAAAAATAACAAATAAAAAAATTTAAAGTTAAAGGATGGTGTTAAAAAAAGAGACACAAAACGCGAAGGAATATGCGCAACATTCAGCAAGCAACTGGATATCACTAAAGCCAGAAGAGCAAAGGGTGGATTTTTATTGATTGATCTCTGCAATACCGAATTAGCGTGTTTGTTTTTATGTTGGCTGGAATTGAGGGTAGGGGGATTAGACCTCCATCTGTCTGAGAACTACAAGTCCCAGCATGCCTTACCAGCTGTGGGGCAGGGTGGACATGTATCTCAATTCTATAAGGCCATGTGCAGGCACAGACACTTGATAGAACCTCTCAGATAGCCTCTAGCATCCTTGTAGTCAACCTGCAGCCTGGTGGCCATAGGCAGCCCTTTGGTCCTATTTGTGTGTCCTCTGCAGATAGTAATCTGTGTTTCTCTAATGCCCAGTAATAGCCTCTCTCTAGCAGTCTCTTGTAATCTATGTCTACTGCAACATGTCACCAATCTTCAACAACTTCTACAGCAGCCTTACCCGACACTTTTTACCCCAAAGGAACCCTTAGGCCTTGTTCACATGGGGTGTACTAACGCATACGCCTGTGCAGAGCAGACGTACGGGTGTTCGGTGCATGCCAGTACAGGCAGTCCCATTGATGTCAATTGGGACCTCTGCTTGTCCCAATCTGACATCCATGTGGGTTCGGGTCCCCAGCCTGCACCATAACAACCAATGACGCTCTAGGGCCAGTATGCATGGTGTAATTTATTGCTATGGTGATGGTGGCCAGCTTGCCCACACTATGGCAATGATCCACGGCAGCCGCCAAGCAGGGTCACCTTCATAATTCAGGAGAAGATAGAGGTCTGCCTCCTTCAGACCTCCTCCACTTCCCACCCCCTGACCAGTGAAGGAGCCAAAAGGTAGGACTCTGATGTGAGGGGATTGGGGGGAATCTGATGTTATGGAGGGACTCCAATTGAATGGGACCTCCGACATGAAAGGGGGATTCTGACGTGAGGAAGGACCTTTGATGTGATGGGGGACTTGAATGGTGAAGCGTGGATTCTAATGTAAAGGGGACCTCTGACGTAATGGGTGACCTCTGTGGTATAGGTAGGGATCAGACATGAAGGAGGATGTCTGATGTGATGGGGGGTCTCTGATGTGAAGGGGGACCTCTGATGTGATAGGGTCTCTGTTGTGATGGGGGGGACCTCTGGTGTGATGGGAGGAACTCTGATGTGATGGGAGACCTCTGATGTGATACGAGACTTCTGATGTGAAGGGGGAACTCTGATGTGATTGGGGACATATGATGTCAAGGGAGGACTCTGATATAAAGGGGGACCTCTGATGTAATAGGGCCTCTGTTGTGATAGGGGGGGACCTCTGGTGTGATGGGAGGAACTCTGATGTGAAGAGAGGACTCTGATGTGGAGGGGGACCTCTGATGTGATGGGAGGACCTCTGATGTGATAGGAGACCTCTGATGTGATGGGAGGACCTCTGATGTGATGGGGGGCTCTGTCCTGATGGGGGGGGCTCTGATGTTATGGGGGGGGCTCTGTTGTGAAGAGAGGGCTCCAAAATGAAGGGGGACCTCTGATGTGATCGGGGCCTCTGTTGTAAAGGGAGGACTCTGTAGGGAAGGGGGACCTCTGATGTGAAGGGAGACCTCTGATGTGATGGGGGGACCTCTGATGCTATGGGGGGGGGCTCTGTTATGGAGGGAGACCTCTGATGTGATGGGGGGACCTCTGATGTGAAGGGAGACCTCTGATGTGACGGGGGGGGTTCTGTTATGGAGGGAGACCTCTGATGTGATGGGGGGCCTCTGTTATGAAGGGAGGACTCTGTAGTGAAGGGAGACCTCTGATGTTTAGGGGGAACCTCGAATGTGATGGGGGGACCTCTGATGTGATAGCAGGGGGGGGGGGGCTCAGTTGTGAATGGAGGGCTCTGATGTGAAGAAAGGACTTTTATGTAAGGGGGCTCTGATGTAAAGAGCGGGATCTAATGTGATTGGGCACCCTCTAATATTATGGGGGAACCTCCCAATTTAGACTGCAGTGTCTAGAAAGTTTGTTTAATTTTAAAGGGTGCTGTGACGCAAAAAAGGTTATGCAATGCCGCTCTAATCTATGAAGTATTTTTTATGTGATATAAACATATCAGCAATAAAAGGAAACTATTTTAAACTCTTCTATACATGTTGAATGTATTGTTCTGACACCTATGAAGTCCCTTGGTGAAATACTTTCTCTATAATAAATTTAGGATATGCTGCCTCGATCTAATATCAGTCCAATAAAGTTAGTCTGCTGGTGACAGATTGTATCATATGACATTTTTTATTTGGCCCAGAGTTCTCCTTTAAGAAGGACCCCAACGGGGTACACCAGCTGAGAAAATACATGGGGAACATTTAGAACACTCAGGGGCCCATTTAGGTTTCCTCAACATTGTAGCTTTACAAGTGTCACAATACACACAGTCCTCATCGTGGCACAAGCAACGCACAGCGCGCTCCTACGCCTACTGAGTGCCAGAGGTGTCAGGAGCACGTCACCGATCCCGGGAACAATAAGCGAAGGGTGGGGGGGGGAGTAGTCCGGCCTCAACCATCTGGGGGGGGGGGGGGGATAGGCTGCCTACATGTTCCTAATTTAAAGTGGCAGCCTCCTCTTCTATGAATGGACCCGTGGGAACTTTTGAACCTTCAGCTGAGCTCCTTTTAAATCTCACATGCGTTCCCTGAAACCGGCGTGCAGACGGCGAATTTCAGGTTCAATCTGGAAAATCAAAACTGGCAATAAAATTCCAGCCAGCAGGCGGGAGGCCGAGCGGAATATTAAGAGGGAGACAAAGGGGGAATTTCACCGACACTAGCAATACAAGTCTCAGGAAAAAAGAAAATAAAAGCAACTTCATTCATTTTGGTTGGATACAATGTGATACATAGACTTCCCATGAAACACACTTCCTCCTCTTCACACTCTCCTGGAGCATATGCAACTGCTTTGCTGGAAAAGTGTGCAGACCCCGGCCTGGGGCCGTCCTCAGATGCCGCCAGAAAAGACTACAAAACAATAAAAAAAAAGAAGAAAAGAAAACCACACAAGAAACTCAAAAACATTGTGGCAATGTGTTATTGTGGTGACAGCACATGGCACGTGAGAACAGGAAAACACCTCAATGTACCATGGGAGCCCAACTTCTTCACCTAGTTAGAAACCCTGCAAGGAAAAAATGCACAGAACAATCTAAACTTTTTAACTCTTACTTTCAGCATTTTTTCTTTCCATAAATGTATTTTAATTCGCTTGCAGTGTGCCTTTGAACTTGCTAGAAAATTTGACTACTCCAGGAAGAGTCAATTCCATAGCACAGCAACCTCCCTCCTTGCAGTCATAGTTCTCTCCTCTTCTGGAAGGGTCTAATTACTGTCTATGCCCTCCCAGCTCCTCTGCCCCCCCCCCTCCCCCCTGCATTTCTCTACATAACCTTTTATGTTTCTGCCGGGGGAGGAGTGAACTGGAAAACCATAAAGTGACATTTCTCAACATTTTTACCCCAGAGGAACCTATGATTAGCCATGCAGGGGTCATTGGGCAAATACCCCTTACATTGGTGGTGGTGAGAATGCCCTCCTTACATTGGGGATGGTAAGTGAGAAGAATGCCCCCTTACATTGGGGGTGGTAAGTGAGAAGAATGCCCCCTTATATTGGTAGTGGTAAGTGAGAAGAATGACCCACCTTACATTGGTGGTGGTGAGAATGCCCTCCTTACATTGGGGGTGGTAAGTGAGAAGAATGCCCCCCTTACATTGGTGGTGGTAAGTGAGAAGAATGCCCCCTTACATTGGGGGTGGGAAGTGGGAAGAATACCCCTCTTATATTGGTAGTGGTAAGTGATAAGAATGACCCCCCCTTACATTGGTGGTGGTAAGTGAGAAGAATGCCCCCCTTATATTGTTGGTGGTAAGTGAGAAGAATGTCCTCCTTACATTGGGAGTGGTAAGTGAGAAGAATGTCCCCCCTACATTGGTGGTGGTAAGTGAGAAGAATGCCCTCCTTACATTGGGAGTGGTAAGTGAGAAGAATGTCCCCCTTACATTGGTGGTGGTAAGTGAGAAGAATGCCCCCCTTACATTGGTGGTGGTAAGTGAGAAGAATGTCCTCCTTACATTGGGAGTGGTAAGTGAGAAGAATGTCCCCCTTACATTGGTGGTGGTAAGTGAGAAGAATGCCCTCCTTACATTGGGAGTGGTAAGTGAGAAGAATGTCCCCCTTACATTGGTGGTGGTAAGTGAGAAGAATGCCCCCCTTACATTGGTGGTGGTAAGTGAGAAGAATGTCCTCCTTACATTGGTGGATGTACAGTAAGTGAGAAGAATGCCCTCCTTACATTGGGAGTGGTAAGTGAGAAGAATGCCCCCCCTTACAATGGTGGTGGTAAGTGAGAAGAATGCCCTCCTTACATTGGGAGTAGTAAGTGAGAAGAATGCCCCCCTTATATTGGGAGTGGTAAGTGAGAAGAATGTCCTCCTTACATTGGTGGTGGTAAGTGAGAAGAATGTCCTCCTTACATTGGTGGATGTACAGTAAGTGAGAAGAATGCCCCCCTTACATTGGTGGATGTACAGTAAGTGAGAAGAATGCCCCCCCCCCCTTACATTGGTGGTGGTAAGTGAGAAGAATGCCCCCCTTACATTGGTGGATGTACAGTAAGTGAGAAGAATGCCCCCCCTTACATTGGTGGTGGTAAGTGAGAAGAATGCCCCCCTTACATTGGTTGATGTACAGTAAGTGAGAAGAATGCCCCAGCGGGAGCAAGCTGGAAAGGGTTAATGATGTGTTTTTTTTTGTTTTGGCCCTGTCCTGCTCCCCGCTGTCCCCGGCGGGATGTCACAGGTGTCTGTCCAGTTTAGCCCTCGGAAGCCCCGGCAGTAATCGTATAAAGCCTGGCTTGGCCGACGACCTGAGAGAACCGTGTGAAAGAGGATCACCCAGGAATGTTCTGTTCTTTTTCTGAACAAGACAGAATTAACCGGGATGAGGTTTCCTTCTGTTACCTAGCCGGCGGCCAACGTCAGCCGGATTATCTGCTGAGCAGATACAGAGAACAATGGCATGTGATGACCTCCATCCCTACTAACCCTCATCTCCCTGTGCACTGACCTGACTTCATTAAGAGGACCTGTCATTCGCTTAAATAGGAAAGATAATCTGGTGTGCCTATGGGGTCCAAAGGCAATGTGGTGTGTCTATGGGGTCCAAAGGCAATGTGGTGTGTCTATGGGGTTCAAAGACAATTTAGTGTGTCTATGGGGTCCAAAGGCAATGGGATGTGTCTATAGGGTCCAAAGGCAATGGGGTGTGTCTATGGGCTGTAAAGACAATGTAGTGTGTCTATGGGGTCCAAAGGCAATGTGGTGTGTCTATGGGGTTCAAAGACAATGTAGTGTGTCTATGGGGTCCAAAGGCAATGGGGTGTGTCTATAGGGTCCAAAGGCAATGGGGTGTGTCTTTGGGGTTTAAGGACAACTTAGTGTGTCTATGGGGTCCAAAGGCAATGTGGTGTGTCTATGGGGTTCAAAGACAATGTAGTGTGTCTATGGGGTCCAAAGGCAATGGGATGTGTCTACAGGGCATAAAGGAAATGGGGTGTGTCTATGGGGTTTAAAGACAACGTAGTGTGTCTATGGGGTCAAAAGGCAATGTGGTGTGTCTATGGGGTTCAAAGACAATGTAGTGTGTCTATGGGGTCCAAAGGCAATGGGGTGTGTCTATGGGGTTCAAAGACAATGTAGTGTGTCTATAGGGTCCAAAGGCAATGGGATGTGCCTATAGGTTCAAAAGGCAATGGGGTGTGTCTATGGGGTTTAAAGACAACGTAGTGTGTCTATGGGGTCCAAAGGCAATGTGGTGTGTCTATGGGGTTCAAAGACAACGTAGTGTGTCTATGGGGTCCAAAGGCAATGGGATGTGTCTATAGGGTCCAAAGGCAATGTGGTGTGTCTATGGGGTCCAAAGGCAATGGGGTGTGTCTATGGGGTTTAAAGACAACGTAGTGTGTCTATGGGGTCCAAAGGCAATGGGATGTATCTATAGGGTCCAAAGGCAATGTGGTGTGTCTATGGGGTCCAAAGGCAATGTGGTGTGTCTATGGGGTCCAAAGACAAAGTGTTGAGCATATGGGGTTAGAGACAACATGGTGTGTCTACGGGGGTCCAAAGACCACCTGGTATGTCTATGGGGTGCAAACACCAACTAGCCAATGAAGTTATATCCAACAGTGATTAGAAACTAGCTGCTGGGCCGTGACCACATGAGGGGAGACATATTGAAAATAGGGTTCTCCTATTAAGCTGCACTCCAGGATACACAGACAGGTGTAATACATACATGTGTGCTGTGCTACCTGCCAAAGGCTTTGTTTTTCTGTCCATTCAGTCCTGAGATTTACACAGCTCGGCTGCACAACAAGTCCTATCTGGCACAGCAGGAGACCTGAACTTTCTCTACTGTGGTTAAAGAGGAAGTCTTTGGATTTGACCCCTCCCCCCTCTGGTACCAGCATCTTTTTTTTTTACTCTGGTGCATGTATAGATGTGCCGAAGGGCTCTGCCTAGCCTTCGGGTCCTAGTAGGGCCCTGTGGCATTTAAAAAACAAACAAAAAAACGAGGGTTAAAGGAAATGTTCTATACAGATGCAGACATAATGCGTGTTGGGGAGTGTAAATGTCATTCTTGAATAGACACAGTAAAGTAAAAAAAGAATATATTGTGAGGGGGTTAGCTCGGCAGCGGGTGTGTGTGACCCCCGGGATGGGCTCCCCACACAAAAACAGGCCCAGCAAACGGAGGTTGTGGTTTTCAAAATCAAAAAAGGTGCGGTTTATTTTCTATTTACAGTGACAAAACACAGCAAAGCCAAAAGAAACATAAACAAAATAAATCCTGGTCAACTTGACCTCTGACTAAACATACAGGTTTCCTAACTAACAACTGGGATCAGCCTAGTGCTGTCCTAGTCCCTAAGTCCCTGGTTTTAAATGTCCAAGCAAATAGCCACACAGGCTTTGTCTCACCGCACAGGGGTTCACTCTCCCTAGACAGTCCACACAGGTCTGGGTCCAGGCATGAGCTAACATCTAATGAAGCTGGGAGTTCTTATAGAGGCCTAAATGAGCTGACAAGCTTCAGCTGGTCTCATCAACTCCCTGTCTGCACGACGCCCCACACTCTCCCTAGAGGTATGAGTCATCCATGAGCCCACTAGCCTTAGCTGGGCTTATACAACTCTCCACCTAGTTGTATAAGTCGGCGTAAAGCCTGAATCTGGGCGAAATATATCTACCCCCCTGGATGCAACCAGGTGACTTTACCTTCCTGCTGTCACATACCCCCCCCTCTTGTTTTAACCTCGGGGTTGGAACACCAGCAATCAGGCATTCATGTACTCGAGACAAAGCATCCACATTCCCCATTTGAACGCCAGGGCGATGCTTTACTGTGAAGTTGAATTCCTGGAGGGCCAGGAACCACCTATTCACTCTTCTATTTGTTTCCTTGTTTTGAGCCATCCACTTTAACGGAGCGTGATCCGTAACCATGTCAAAGTGCCTACCTAGCAGGTAGTACCGAAGGGAATCTAGAGCCCACTTCACCGCTAAACACTCCTTTTCAACGGTGGCGTAATTTACCTCATGGGACTTCAACTTCCTGCTGAGGTAAATGACTGGGTGCTCTTCCCCGTTCCAGACCTGGGACAATACTGCTCCTAACCCCACATCTGACGCATCACTTTGTACGACAAAGTCTTTAGAGAAGTCGGGTGAGTACAACACTGGCTGGCTACATAAGGCTTGTTTCAAGAATTGGAATGCTGCCTCAGCCTCGGGGGTCCATTTAATCATGACCGACCCTTTCCCCTTCGTTAGGTTGGTTAGGGGCACAGCCTTAGAAGCAAAGTGGGGAATGAATCGCCGATAATACCCAGCGATTCCCAGAAAGGCTCGTACCTGCTTCTTGCTGTTGGGACGTGGCCAACTCTGGATGGCCTCGACTTTGTTGAGTTGGGGTTTTATTAGTCCCCTCCCAATGGTGTACCCAAGATATTTGGCCTCCTCCTGCCCAATGGTACATTTCTTGGGGTTAGCCGTAAACCCCGCTTCCCGAACAGAGTCCAGGACTGCTTGCACTTTTGGCAGATGTGTGGCCCAATCTGTGCTATGGATAATTACGTCATCCAGGTAAGCCGCAGCATACTTCCGATGGGGCCTCAGCATCTGGTCCATTTTCCGCTGGAATGTGGCCGGCGCATTCTGTAACCCGAACGGCATTCTCTTATATTGGAACGCCCCGTCTGGGGTTACAAATGCGGTTTTCTCTTTGGCCAATTTGGCCAGGGGGATTTGCCAATACCCTTTTGTGAGGTCAAGAGTCGTCATGTATCAGGCTGTTCCCAGCCGGTCGATCAACTCATCTATACGTGGCATGGGGTAGGTGTCAAATTTTGTAACTTTGTTCAACTGACGAAAATCGTTACAAAATCGCCAGCTCCCATCCGGTTTAGGCACCAACACAATGGGACTAGACCAATCACTTTGGGACTCCTCTATCACCCCTAAGTTCAGCATTTTCTGTACTTCCTCCCGTATTGCCTCCCGTCGGGCCTCTGGGATCCGATAGGGTTTTAACTTCACCCTTTCACCGGGCGGGGTAATGATGTCATGCTCTACCCCAGATGTTTGTCCCGGCAGCTCAGAGAATACCTCCTTGTTGCGAAGCACAAACTCCTTAACCTCCTGTTGTTGGGGTTGTGACAAGGTGGCTGCTATTCCAACCTCAGGAATCACGCAACCAGTTTGAGCTGGTGACCAAGTGTCTGCGACTAGGGACTCTCTATCCCTCCAGGCTTTCAACAGATTAACGTGATAGATCTGTTCGGGCTTTCGCCTTCCGGGAAAAGGTACGGGTCTTGGCTCCACGGTTGTACACTCTCTGCTGTGCTAACTGCGCTTGGGCCAAATGTTCCTTCACGATGGGCATTACCTGTGCAATTCGGTCTTGCATCAGGGCGACATGCTCAATCACACTCCTGTGGGGAGAACTCTCACTTTCCCAAGTTTCCTTGGCAATATCCAACAGCCCTCTTGGGTGTCTCCCATACAGTAACTCAAAGGGGGAGAATCCCGTAGAGGATTGGGGCACCTCCCTAATAGCAAACATCAGATAAGGAAGTAGACAGTCCCAATCCTTTCCATCTCTATCCACCACTTTCTTCAACATTTGTTTTAGGGTTTTGTTGAATCTTTCAACCAGCCCATCGGTTTGGGGGTGATACACAGATGTACGTAATTGCGTCACTTTGAACAATTTACACAGCTCCTTCATAACCCGGGACATAAAGGGTGTACCTTGGTCCGTAAGCAGTTCTTTACAAATACCCACCCGGCTAAACACCAGAGATAGCTCTTTGGCTATGGTTTTGGCCGAGGTATTTCGGAGAGGGATCGCTTCTGGATAACGGGTGGCATAGTCCATTATAACTAATATGTACTGGTGCCCCCTAGCGGACTTGATTATAGGACCTACCAAATCCATGGCGATCCTCTCAAACGGGACCTCAATGATGGGTAGAGGGACCAGCGGGCTACGGAAATGTGGCATCGGGGCCGACCTCTGACACACAGGGCAGGAGGAACAATAATTTTCTATGTCCTTCATCACCCCCGGCCAATAGAATCTCTGTAATACCCTCTCTCGGGTTTTCTCTGTCCCCAGATGACCTCCAAGAATGTGCCCATGGGCCAACTCCAACACCAACTTCCTGTAAGGTTTGGGCACCACAAGCTGCTCAATGGTTTCTTCTGCCCTTTTTGCCACCCGATACAGTAGGTCCTTCTCTACGCTGAAGTATGGGTAAGTGCAGGTATTATCTGGGTTCACTAACTCGCCATCTATTTTCACTACGTTTTCCCGTGCCTTTATTAGGGTGGGGTCTTTCAACTGTTCTGTGGCAAAGTTTTCCCTGTGAACCTCAAGATCAGAAAACTCCACAGACGGTAGGTTTTCGTCTGAGGAGGTGGGCTCCTCTCCAGTTTCTTGAGTCTCCCCTGCCAATACTGATAAGGGAAATTCCGGAGAGTCCTCACCACTCTCAGGGGAGTTCTGGCTATCACATTCCTGGTACATAGGGGCACCAGTGGGGGGCTCAGGATCATCCCACAGTTCCCAGAACTTCGGAAAATCCCTTCCCACAATGGCGTCATACGGTAACTGAGATACTAAGCCCACTGGATGAGAGAGGGTACCTTTGGGGGTCTCGAAACACACTGTAGTCACTGGATACTCTCGGGTGTCCCCATGCACACAAATAACAGCTACCTTGCTATTCCCAGAGACCTCTGTTTTAACTAACTCAGCCTTTATCAGGGTCACAAGGCTACCTGAATCCAGCAATACCACAACATTTCTACCATTAACACACATTTTGCATAAATGTTTCTCAGTTCCTCGAATGGCAGTGCATGCGACTGTCGCACACAGCGACTGACGTCTGCCCGTCAGAAAGTCACACTGCATGGGTTCCTCCACAACCGGGCAATTGGCTGCAATATGTCCCGCTTGCCGGCAGCGGTAGCAAACGATCCTTCTTGCCGCCTCTTGAGCCGCTGATTTCCCAGGCTGTTCTCGCCAAACTTGGGGTAGAGCTCCCACCCTCTCACTCTCTCCACCCTTACCCCTTGGAATCCTCTTATCCGCCCCTGGGGATGGTCTGGTCTTAGGGTGGAAAGTCCGAGTGTCTCTGGAAGAGGCCGTCAGGTTCTCTGTAGCCAAGTATTTCTCCACACGATCCACAAGACCATCGGCCGTCTCTGGGTCTCCATGGCTTACCCACTTTTGGATGGCAGTAGGAAGAGCTCTCAAAAACCGATCCATTACAACACGTTCCACAATCTTTGGTGCGGACAAAGTCTCTGGCTGTAGCCACTTTCTGCTCAGGTGAATGAGATCATACATTTGAGACCTGGGGGGTTTTCCAAGCTGGAAAGTCCAGTTATGCACACGCTGAGCCCGGACAGCCTGGGTGACACCCAGCCTTGCCAATATTTCAGCTTTTAGCATCACATAGTCTTTTGCTTGGTCAGGCTCTAGGTCATAGTAAGCCTTCTGCGATTCACCAGTTAACAGAGGAGCCACCAGTCCAGCCCACTGCTCCTCAGGCCACTTTTCTCTTTCAGCAGTCCTTTCAAATGTGGTCAAAAATACCTCTGGATCATCCTCTCCAGTCATTTTTGTCAATAAACGACTCACCCCAAAGGACGCGGTATTAGTGGGACGGCTTTCCTCACTGGTCTGCGGACGTTGCTGCATTACTGCTTCCATTTGTTGTAGTCTCTGCTCTTGCTTCTGTAACAGGTCTATGAAGCGGGCCTCAGATTGCTGCTGGGCTTGTTGCTGAGCTTCCAGACTCTGTTGGTGAGCTTGCTGCTGGGCTGCAAGGCTCTGTTGATGAGCTTGCTGCTGGGCTCTTTTGCAAACCTGCATTTGTCTGCTGTTGATTGGCATTTGCTAGAGCCAGCTGCTTCAGTATCTCCTCCATGCTGGCTTAAAAAAAACTGCCTGCATTCTCCACCAACTGTGAGGGGGTTAGCTCGGCAGCGGGTGTGTGTGACCCCCGGGATGGGCTCCCCACACAAAAACAGGCCCAGCAAACGGAGGTTGTGGTTTTCAAAATCAAAAAAAGGTGCGGTTTATTTTCTATTTACAGTGACAAAACACAGCAAAGCCAAAAGAAACATAAACAAAATAAATCCTGGTCAACTTGACCTCTGACTAAACATACAGGTTTCCTAACTAACAACTGGGATCAGCCTAGTGCTGTCCTAGTCCCTAAGTCCCTGGTTTTAAATGTCCAAGCAAATAGCCACACAGGCTTTGTCTCACCGCACAGGGGTTCACTCTCCCTAGACAGTCCACACAGGTCTGGGTCCAGGCATGAGCTAACATCTAATGAAGCTGGGAGTTCTTATAGAGGCCTAAATGAGCTGACAAGCTTCAGCTGGTCTCATCAACTCCCTGTCTGCACGACGCCCCACACTCTCCCTAGAGGTATGAGTCATCCATGAGCCCACTAGCCTTAGCTGGGCTTATACAACTCTCCACCTAGTTGTATAAGTCGGCGTAAAGCCTGAATCTGGGCGAAATATATCTACCCCCCTGGATGCAACCAGGTGACTTTACCTTCCTGCTGTCACAATATCCAAATATGAGAGCTGGAGCAGGGAGAAGGCAAGTTTATATGGCACCTCTGCTCCATCACACAGCCTCCCTGGCAGGGTAATGCCGCGTACACACGGTCGGAATTTCTGCCAGCAAAAGTTCGATGTGAGGTTTTGGAAATTCCGACCGTGTGTAGGCTCCATCGGACTTTTGCTGTCGGAATTTCCGCCAGCAAAAGATTGAGAGCAGGTTCTCAATTTTTCCGACGGGAAAAAAAAAAACGATCGGAAATTCCGATCGTCTGTAGCAATTCCGACGCGCAAAATTCCGACGCATGTTTGTAAACAATTTGACGCATGCTCGGAAGCATTGAACTTCGTTTTCTCGGCTCGTCGTAGTGTTGTACGTCACCGCATTCTTCACGGTCGAAAGTTCAGAAAACTTTTGTGTGACCGTGTGTATGCAAGCCAAGCTTGAGTGGAATTCTGTCGGAAAAACCATCCAAGGTTTTTCCGACGGAAATTCCGCTCGTGTGTATGGGGCACTAGAGACCTGATTTTTACCTGCTGAAGTTAAGCAACATGTACAGGTCTTGCCCCTCCCCGAGCCTGTGATTGGACAGTGAAATGAGAAGAAGCAGACTGATGAACTCATCTCTCTGTCACTGTGCTCTCTCCTCCTATCAGCATGCCATTGCAGCACTACTGATTGGCTCCTTCTTCCCTTGTCTGAGCTCTGCTGCACAGGGGTTGCAAGAAGCTCATTCCACTCTTTGCAGTTTAAAATAATACCTTTAGGCTACTTTCACACTGAAGCGCTGGATGCGCTGGCGGTATAGCGGCGCTATTTTTAGCGTGCTATACCGTAGTTTTCGCCGCAATTTGCGGGCGCTATCAGGATGATTTTAGCCCCCGCTAGCGGCCGAAAAAATGGTTAAAAACGTCCGCAATAACGCCTCTTTGCGGCGTTTTGAAGGCGCTACCCCATTGATTTCAATGGGCAGGGGCGCTATATGAGCGGTATTTTTACCGCTCCTATCGAGCTTCAAAGATGCGGCTTGCAGGAGTTTTTTTACCCTCCTGCAAGCGCTCGGGCTTTCACACTGGATACAAAGTAGCGGCTTTTTCAGAGCACTTTGCAGGCGCTATTTTTAGCGCAATAGCGCCTGCAAAGCGCCTAAGTGTGAAAGGGGCCTTAATGATGTATTATTGAACATAGAGCTGAATTTGCGTCTTTTTATATCTGCCTGGAGTTCAACTCTGGGGTTAAATCACACAGATCAGGACACAAAATAAATGAGGGGAGTCACACATGTCAGCAGCATCATGAGATCATTTCACAAAGTTTCTGCGTTCTCAAAATGGCATCGCCGAGACGCTTCATCTGCGTGGAAAGATTATTCTCAGGTTCGGGTTAGTCGGCTGCCAAGACACGAGGCAGCGCCGCGAACTTCTGGTGTGAGACATCTGAACTGTGATGGCGGTGTCAGCGCCCGCATGCTGCGCATTCATTCCCATTCTCCAGAACTTTCCATCTGCAAAAATTGTGCAAGATGTTTCTAATGAAGCTCTCATGAAACCTCCATCAAAGGAGGATGGGAGAGAGCAGAACCAGGCAAGCTTTGCAGGGATGAGAAACAGAGAGATCGTTCCCTCTGTACAGAGCTCTGTGTGGATTGTCAAACACAGTGCTCTGGGCTGTGACTGGACGCAGCCAATCACCAGGTCCCGGCAGTGAATCATTGGCTGGGACTTGCAGGCTTAAGCCTCGTACACACGACCGGTGTTCTCGGCAAGAAAACTGCTGGGAGAGCTTTTTGCAGAGAAAAACGGTCGTGTGTATGGTTTCTTGGCAGGAAAACTGCCGGGAATCTCGACGAGAAAAATAGAGAACCTGCTCTCTATTTTTCTCGTCCGGATTCTCGGCAGAGTGTTTCCTGCTGAGAAAACCGGTCGTCTGTATCTTTACCTGGTCCAAGGTAAACCCGCGCATGCTCAATAAGACTTCGACACATGCGCAGTAGCATACAAGGTTAGTGTGGGGTGTAGCAAGATGGCGGCGACGGCATCGAGTGTGACGAGCGCCGGCTCGTCGTAGTCGATGACATCACAGCGTTCTTGCCATTCAAAAGAACAGCGGTTCTTTTGAATGGTTGTGTGTGTACACAGGGCTTGGCAAGGCAAGCTTGCCAGGAATCCCGTCGAGAAAACCAATGTTTTTTTTCAGACCGGATTCCCGCCCGTGTGTACGAGGCTTAAGTCCCGCTGTAATTGTACACAGTGGAAGCCTGTCAGCAAGTCCCGGCCAATTATTCACGGCGCTGGCTGGGGGGGGGGGGGGGGGGCGGGAGTGCATGTGCGCACCCTAAACCCGAAAATAGGCAGAAACGTGTGGGTACGTTGCTTCACCTACACCAGCTGCCTGTCAGCAGTACATTGTGGGCGGGCAGGAAGTGGTTAAGAACATTTGTTTAACTTTCTATTGGTTAGTGGGGCCAAATTGACAATCATTTTTGACCGCAGTGATGGGAAGATTCGAAGGAGGGGAATAGAAACGTTTTCTCGATCTATGAATTTTTGGACAGTTTTCGTTCAGAAATTTGTTTTAGAATTGAATGTTGAAGCCAAGGGAAATTTTAACGACATTCGTCCATTTATCTATCGAATGTACAAAGAATTTTTGCACGAATATGCTCATTCAAAAATCTATGTATGTATGGCCAGCAGGGCCGCCATAAGGGGGGTACAGGCAGTACACCTGTAAGGGGCCCGGAGGTCCCCAGGGGCCTGGATGGAAACCCCCCTTTTATTTATTTGTATTTTTTTATTTTTTTTTGTAAGGGGCCCAGAGGTCCCCAGGGCCCCAGATGGAAACCCCCCCTTTTTTTAATTCTTTTTTTATTTAAAAATTTTTTTTCATTTTTTTTTGTAATGGGCCCAGAGGTCCCCAGAGGCCCCGGATGGCAACCACCCTTTTTTTTTTTTTTCGATTTTTTTTTTTTTTTTAGAATTTTTTTTGGAAGGGGCCCAGAGGTCCCCAGGGCCCCGGATGGCAACCCCCCCTTTTTTTTTTGTTCGTCAGCACCCAAAGCCCCCCGACATCAACAATTTGCGGCGGCAGCACCCCCTGCTTCTCAATTTGCGGCAGCAGCATGCCCCCCGGTTCTCCTCTGCTCCAGGGGGGCCATGCCTGAAGCTGTGTAAGGGGCCCCAAAATTCCTGATGGCGGCTCTGATGACCAGTATTACTTTAACCAATCAGGTGGCTTCCCTCCAAAAAAATGGGAATACCTTTTAATATAATTTTTTTTTTTTTTACAAGAAGATTTTTTTTAAATTTAGATCTTTACAGTACAAGTGATGCAAACACACAATCCTTTACATGAAGGATAATACACCGAGTGACTTAGTAAACAGCAACAATGTTGACCACAGGATGGGTGAGAACAAAGTCCAAAGAACATTCCAACGTTGGCTCAGGAGGTAGACATTTCAGCATAATAACCCACAATTTGTTGGTGGAAAATCTGACAACAATTGTCCGATGGAGCATACAAACGGTCGACAACAGCCTGCCATCACACTTTTCCCGTCGGAAAATCCGATCGTGTGTACGGGCCTTTAGTCCGTAGGGTTCAATATTCAGTTGGCCCACCCTTTGCAGCTATAACAGCTTCAACTCTTCTGGGAAGGCCGTCCACAAGGTTTAGGAGGGTGTCTATGGGAATGTTTGACCATTCTTCCAGAAGAGCATTTGTGTGATCAGGCACTGATGTTGGATGAGAAGGCCTGGCTCGCAGTCTCCGCCCTAATTCATCCCAAAGGTGTTCTATCGGGTTGAGGTCAGAACTCTGTGCAGGCCAGTCAAGTTCCTTCACCCTAAACGCACTCATCCATGTCTTTATGGACCTTGCGTTGTGCACTGGTGCGCAGTCATGTTGGAACAGGAAGGGGCCGTCCCCAAACTGTTCCCACAAAGTTGGAAGCATGAAATTGTCCAAAATGTCTTGGTATGCCGACGCCTTAAAGCCTCGTACACACAGTCGGACTTCAAACAAACTTTTCCGTGGATTTTTGTCCGAAGGGAGTTGGCCGGGCACACCCATAGCATTCACACTGACTTTTCTGCAAACTTTCCCAAAACTTTCCCAACACCGCGTGGTTTTTCTGCTCTTTTCTGCTCTTTACCGCCACCCTTTGGTCAACTTCTGCTATTTCTGGTTGGTTTTAACATTGGTTCTGGGCATGCGTATTTGTACTTTGGACAAAAGTCCGATGGATTTCTGTACACACGATAGGACTTTGCACCGTAGGACTTTTGTTGCCGAAAAGTTTGTCCGTTTGCAGAGCGAAATTTTGTCCGATAAAAACCGAAAAAGTTTGTCCGATGGAGCGTACACACGGTCGGATTTTTTTGAAAACTTGCTCATTTTAAAGTTTGTTGTCAAAAAGTCTGACCGTGTGTATGAGGCTTAAGAGTTCCCTTCACTGGAACTAAGGGGACAAGCCCAACCCCTGAAAAACAACCCCCCACCACCAAATGGTTTGGACCAGTGCACAAAGCAAGGTCCATAAAGACATGGATGAGCGAGTTATTATTATACAGGATTTATAGTGCCAACAGTTTGGGCAGCGCTGACACAAATGGTCCTTTGTTACTTTGCGTTTTGCCCGCTAAGCATTAATTGCACCGCCACGCACCTACAAAATGTAGAGTGCGTTGTGCGTTGCGGGAATGCGCACGATTTTTCAACTGCGAACCCAGCCTTAGCAAACTAAATATCACTCACTGAGGGTTTCCATCTGATTCCCATGAAGATTAATCAAGCAGATGAACTCATGGGAAAAAAAAAAAAGCGCGGTGAGGATCTCTTACCCGCGTCTCGGTAACCTGTCATTGCCCCCGTCCTGCGTGCCATGTGAACGCCACCAAATTACAGTCATAAAAAGCCACCACTTCAAAGGCTTCTGATTCCTCCTCTTGACGGAGTCCCGTGCCCCATTGTGCCATGGTACGCGTTACCGTCTGCGAGCTATAATTTGGCACGGCGCATCATTAATGACCCGAATAGTGGCTGTTTCACACATACATATTTAATTACAACAGCTGAACAAATTACATATTTATGATGTCTAAAGCCGGCCTGGCACAGACATTCATTTGTAATGCACGCAGGTACAGGAATCCCATCTGCAGCAGCATCTGTACAACAAGAGCTCACAATTACCCATTGTATGTGGCCAGACCTGGAAGGGTCCGCCCTCCCTCCCTCCCTCCTTCCTTCTCCGCCGCACAGCAGCCAAACCACTTCACCGCAGACGCAAACCCCTTTCCAGGCCGAGCAGTAGCCCTTTAAAGCTGCAGAATTCATGGCTGTCAGCTCAGGTGCTCTCGCCGCTTTTTTTATTCCTAATCCTGTGACATCCCAGAATTATGGATACCTCGCTTTTTCTGCGGTTTTTATGTTTGTTTTTTTTTTTGGTGCTGAGGATTTAACACATGGCGCCCAAACTTTTTCATCATAACGAAAAGTATGGATGAGATAGGGAAAACCGGAGGCGGGCAATAAAACCAGACGGCCCAATTACACCTCCGTGTTGCGACAATGTGTGCGTTATCGCACAGGACAAGCATTGCAGTGCCATTCATTTTAAAAAAGCACCCCAAGGCTCTGCTCACACCTATGCAGGTGCAACGGTGCACATGTGTATTTGCGCCTTGTGTCTAGAGCGGCCCATTCATTTCAACAAGTGTATGACCCTTTTCTTTTAAATAGCACCTCACCAAAACGCATCCAAAAAAGTTTTGGTGCATGCATTCATAAGCGTGTTACCAAAATGTCTTGTGGCCATAGCTCCCAACTGTCTCTGATTTAGAGGGACTGTCCCTCATTCCCTCTTTCCTCCCCATTTGCCCCTCATTGTGGTCTGATCTCTATAGTTGTATATAAAAAGCACTACTTATCGATCAAAAAGTGGTATGAGAAAGTCTCCTGCGATCTGCAGCGGATTAGGCATGCTTACCTCCGCTGTGCAGTTGGTTTTGCACAGAGTGGCCCCGATCCTCCTCTTCTAGGGTCCCCCAGCGGCGTTTATAGCTCCTCCTCTTTTCGAGCGCCCCATCGGAGATGCGTTTTGCCTCGGGGGAACCCGTGCGGGCGCGCTCCCGTGTCCTGCTGCTGCGTCTATTGACACAGACAGCTGGACTCGGCTCCGGCCTCCCCGGCTCCAGCGTCATTGGATTTGATTGACAGCAGAGGGAGCCAATGGCTGCGCTGCTATCAATCTATCCAATTAGGACCGGAGACACCGGCTGGAGCGGGTGTGCTAGTCCTCGGCGCAGGAACGATCGGGTTTAGGCAAGTAAAAGGGGGGCTCTGGGGGGCTGGTGCACTACAAGAATGCATTAAGGTGGAAAAACCTTGATTGTTTACAACCCCTTTAATTAGTGTTGGAATTCCTTATTTAATCCATTCTTCATCCTTATTTGCCCCTCAGTGCTACCGGTCCCCTCTAGCTTCCTTCCTATGTGAACTCGCTCCGGCTGCACATCATTGCTCTGGATTGGCTCTCAGGTGTCTACATAAGGTGTGTTGGCACAACCCCCTATAGTCACCATCGGGGTGACAACATGAAAGGACAATTGGGAGACAGAGATGGAGAGTTGTCACCCTATAAAAGGAAGTGACATTGATGGTAGGATCACCAGGGATTCTTTTCCTGGTCCAGTTTTTTTTTGCAGTCATGCCCCGTACACACGACCGGTTTTTCCGTCGGATAAAAAAAAAAACGACGGTTTTCCCGACAGAATTCCTCTCAAAATGAAGAGAAAAGGATATTGCCCCAGGTGAGTGCAATAGGTAATCAATGTCCTCCCAGGAACCACGGGTGCTGACAATGCTTGAAGCAGGAAAAATTAGAACATATGGACAGCCGCACTCCAAAAAAGACCATTAAGGTTGCCTTTTATTAGTAAAAAAACATGGAGCACTACAAGTCACAGCAAATGATGGGGTACCACCGACGCGTTTCGCACTACGATCTAGTGCTTAGTCATGGAGTGCGGCTGTCCATATGTTCTAATTTTTCCAGAATTCCTCTCAAGCCTGCCTTGCATACACACGCTCAGACAAAAGTCCGGTGAACTTTTGACTGCCAAGAAAGCGGTGACGTCAAAGACTACGACGAGCCGGAAAAATAAAGTTCTATGCTTCGGAGCATGCGTCCAATTGTTTCCGAGCATGCGTGTTTAATTTTTCCCCTCGGAAAAGCATACAGACGAATGGTTTTCCCGCCAGGATTTTTTCCTGACGGGAGAAAAAGAGATCCTGCTCTCTTTTTTCATCCGGCAGTTTTCCTGTCGGAAAAACTGCGATGGAGCACATACACACGGCTGGGATTCCCGGCCAAAAGCTCTCATAGCAGTTTTCCCGTCGGAAAAAACGGTCGTGTGTACGAGGCATAAGACATAGAAACGGGTAAACTTCTGATTGGCTAATGCGGATGGAAATGCATTTGTGCAGTTTACACGGCTCTGGTAAACTCAGCTAACTTTATAAAACTGAGCGGCGGCGGCGGTGGATTTATGGCGGCGGGATAAATTATGCATCAGAGAGATATCAGATGTATGTGTCTGTTATTGATTGAAACGTCCTGAGTGAAAGGAAGAATTATAGAAAGGCATAGCAGAGCCTGAGGATGACTGAGCACCAGAAGGATGGCAGATTCCGCAAACAGACAACTTCACCGCGACTTCACCGAACACCCAGACTGACGGCACAACTCTCACTACAGAGAGAACACCAACACTTTACCCATCGCCTCTATACCTCAAAAGATACATTTCAGGATTTTTTTTTTTTTTATAGCTAACGATTAATTTGCTTATCAAATGGGTAATTACATTTTTAAATAAAACCTTTCCATTTTAATTACATAACATATATTAGACCAAGTAATGTCATCTGGGACCCTCCGATTCTCTATGTATTGCAGGCAGATCATGGCTGATGGAAGGGGCTGGCAAAATGCTGTACATGCCTTCCTGAAAACATCTCAGCACTGGAGGAGTGGGCGTTCCTAGGCAGGCTGGATTTGCATAGGTGACACCCACATGTGACGCTGAGCCTCCATGATTGAGAGAACTTAAATTCAATGAATGAAAGGGGCGGGTCAGAGCCGGTCAGGCTGGGGAGGATAGCACTAGATGATGCTGGACGTCCTCCAGCCAGGAAATGAGGCGGGGCTCTATCTGACTTGCTGCAGCTTCTAATGCACATGGTGAGAAGCTCACAGTGTGCAGTGAAATCAGAGGAAGCCATTTCAGTCCAGGAGAGGAGCCGCTACAACTGTGCAAGACTGAAGGGAAGGCCGGAGGTCAGATTTAAATAAAACAGCTAATAGAAGGAACTGATCCGCCTTTATATTACCTATCTGTACATGTTTTGCTAAACAGCTGCCCTACTACATTGTGAACACGGGAAGCTGACTGCTTGGCACGGGCTCCATGCATTTTCTCAATTAATGCAAAGCCTTTTCTGAGGGGTGTAGTCGTGGTGTACTAGGAGTGTAGTAGCAATGTACTATGGGTGTGGTAGGGTCGTAGTAGAGGTGGAGTAGGGGTCTAGTTGTGGTGTACTAGGGGAGTAGTAGGGGTGTAGCTGCGGTGTAGTAGGGGTTTAGTCGTGGTGTAATAGGAGTGCAGTGGAGGTGTACTAGGGGTGTAAACGCAGCGTACTAAGGATGTAGTAGTGAAGGTGAAAAAAAGGGGAAAGGCCCTAGGGCCAAACGCTGCGCAAAATAAACCGTGCTAAAGTGTGTGATGAATCAAATGAATCAAAAATAAGTGAAAAGTAAGCTGCTAGCATATATAGCTAAATACAAATAAAACTATAAGAAATCAAATGTGGTCAAAAGCGCTGCATATTTTTGACCACATAGTAGTGAAGGTGTACTAGGGGTTTAGATGAGGTGTACTAGGGGTGTAGTGAAGATGTTACTAGGATGTAGACACAGTGTAGTAGGGGTGTAGTAGTGAAAGTGTACTAGGGATATAGTAGCTGTGTAGTAGGGGTGTAAATGCGGTGTACTAGGGGGTATAGTAGTGGTGTAGTTGAAGTGGACTAGGGATGTAGTAGCTGTGTAGTAGGGATGTAGATGCGGTGTACTAGGGGTATAGTAGTGGTGTGGTGGAGGTGTACTAGGGGTGTAGACACAGTGTACTAGGGGTGTAGTAGTGGAGGTGTACTAGGGGTGTAAACACGGTGTACTAGGGGTGCAGTAGGGGTGTAGTCATGGTGTAGTAGCGGAGTACTAGGGGTATAGTAGGAATGTAGTAGAGGTGTGGGTGCAGCAGGGGTGTAGTCGCTGTGTACTAGGGTTGTAGTCTCTGTGTACAAGGTGTGTAGTTGCGATGTAGGAGGGGAGTAGTTGCGATCTAGGAGGGGTGTAGTCACGGTGTACTAGGGGTGTAGTAGCAGTGTACTAGGGGTGTAGTAGCGGTGTAGAAGCGGTGTACTGGGAGTGCAGTAGGGGTGTAGTCACAGTGTTGTAGGAGTGTAGTAGCGGTGTACTAGGGGTGTAGTAGGGCTGTAGTAGCGGTGTGGGTGCAGTAGGGGTGTAGTAGGGGTGAAGTAGGGTGTTGTAGGGGTGTAGTAGCAGTGTATTAAGGGGTGTAATATTGATGTCACACCAATCCCCCCCCCCCCCGGTGGGAAACACACATGCCCCAGAACACAGCTGGGACCAGTGAGGACGCATGCGCAGTAGGGAACCGGGCAGTGAAGCCGCAACGCTTCACTTCCTAATTCCCTCACCGAGGATGGCGACGGGGGCGGGCGAGAGACATCGTAGGCACCCTGGACAGGTAAGTGTCCATATATTAAAAGTCAGCAGCTGCAGTATTTCTAGTTGCTGGCTTTTAATATTTATTTTTTTAGGTGGACCTCCGCTGCCACAGGATCCCGGGCAGCGCGGGGTTAATCTATACATCCCCCAACAAATGAATTTTCAGAAGCCCGGCGGCTGTAATTAGATTGGACGCCGGCCGCTCCTCTGACACGCGGCTCCATGCGAGGAGCAGAAAACATCAGATCTGATGAAACTTTCAGGAACTCCAAATCAAATCAGAGTCCGGCTCCATCTGCTAAGTGGAATCTACAATCAGGGCCGGGAGTATCAACCATTTATAGAAGTGGATTCTTCCTCGCTGACCTTGTATAAACCGGCCCGGGGCCCCGTCTGTCCATCCCGCCCCCCTCCACCTCTCACAAAGCCGCATTTATTGATAGGGTTAGGATGGGCGTAGGCATCTTCTTAAAATTGCATTGTGCAATTTTTTTAATGCGGTTTTACTATGTTGCATTAAAATGTGACAATGTAACATTTGTTTTCTGGCCATTTTCCACACACTGGGGTTGATTTACTAAAACTGGAGAGTGCAAAATCTGGTGCATGGTAACCAATCAGCTTCTACCTTCAGATTGTTCATTTAGGCTTTAAGAATAAAACCTGGAAGCTGATTGGCTACCATGCACACTGTGAATTAGCCCTTATCGCATTTTCAATGTATTAACATTGGCTATAAAGTTACTTTTCCTTTCACAAAAAGCACAAAAGGGACTGTTAACACGTGAGGTTGGAGGGGCGGTAAAACCCTAAGGTTCATCCACGATTTTACCGCTTTTACCAGTAGGCTGGCTCTTGGGAGGAGTTATGCAAATACAAAATAGCGTAGATGGGTGAATGCCAGTCTGGAGGAGTGGGCGTTCATGGGCATGCTGGATTTGCATGCAGACCACCCTAGATGATTCTGAATTTCAATGAAGGGACGGGCCAGGGACAGTCAGGCTGTGGATGAAAGCACTAGATGATGTGAGATGTCCTCCAGCCAGGAAATGAGGCGGGGCTCTATCTGAATTGCTGCAGCTTCTAATGCACATTGTGAGAAGCTCACAGTGTGCAGTGAGATCAAAGTAAGCCTTTTCAGCCCAGGAGAGGAGTCTGTGCTTGGGTGTGTTGCTGAATCTCCATCCAATATCATAAGATTTGGCGCTCGCTCATTCCAAGCCCCTCCCTCTCTTTCTTGTCTGTCTCGTTTTAAAAGCTAAATCGGCGGCTGGCGTTGTGAAGATGACATCCTGACGGATGAGATTGCTTAAATTGTGTTTTGTTTAACATAAATCTCCTAATAAAACATCAATAATTTATAAAACAATTATTCTGTCCAACGTGAATTTCTGATAGATGATTGATCCGCGCCTCACTGACTGATGTCTGCTGAGCCTGTGATGGATACGGTACCCATCCGCGAGAGCGCCGGCTGCCGTCTATCGCTCTTCCCTTCAAACAGGTCCATTTTTTTCTCTCCTCTTACTAAATTATTTACATTCATCCAGGATCCTCTCCGTCCTGCCCGCCATATTTTACCTCATCCTCCCTGCCTGCCATTCTTTACCTCATCCGCCCTGCCCACCATTCGTCACCTCCTCCGTCCTGCCCACCATTCTTTACCTCCTCTGTCCTACCCACCATTCTTTACCTCCTCTGTCCTGCCCGCCATTCTTTACCTACTCTGTGTTGCCCGCCATTCTTTACCTACTCTGTCCTGCCCGCCATTCTTTACCTCCTCCATCCTGCCCGTCATTCTTTACCTTCACCGTCCTGCCCGCCATTTTTTACCTCCTCCATCCTGCCCACCATTCATTACCTCCTCCGTCCTGCCCACTATTCTTTACCTTCTCTGTCCTGCCCACCATTCTTTATCTCCTCCATCTTGCCCACCATTTTTTACCTCCTCCATCCTGCCCGCCATTCTTTACCTCGTCTGTCCTTCCCGCCATTCTTTACCTCCTCCATCCTGCCCGTCATTCTTTACCTTCACCGTCCTGCCCGCCATTCTTTACCTCCTCCATCCTGCCCACCATTCTTTACCTCCTCTGTCCTGCCCGCCATTCTTTACCTCCTCTGTCCTGCCCACCATTCTTTACCTCCATCCTGTCCACCATTATTTTCAACCTCCGTCCTACCTTACCTCCTCTGTCCTGCCCACCATTTTTAACCTCGTCTGTCCTGCCCACCATTTTTTACCTACCCTGTCCTGTGTGCCATTCTTTACCTCCTCTGTCATGCCCACCATTCTTTACCTACCCTGTCCTGTGTGCCATTCTTTACCTCCTCCATCCCGCCCACCATTCTTTACCTCCTCCATCCTGCCCACCATTATTTACCTCCTCTGTCCTGCCCACCATTCTTTACCTCCTCCATCCTGCCCACCATTCTGACCTCCTCCGTCCTGCCCACCATTCTTACCTCCTCCGTCCTGCCTGCCATTCTTTACCTTCCCTGTCCTGCCCGCTATTATTTACCTCCTCCGTCCTGCCCACCATTCTTTACCGCCTCCGTCCTGCCTGCTAGGCGGGAAAAAGACCTCAGCCCGAAGGTAAATTTGATAACCCCTCCCACATTTTAAAGTAAGTCCATCCCAAGCTCCACCCAATGCCCCCCCTCACCCCTGCCCAATGCGAGCTGGGCTGCGGCCTGTTCTAGTGCTGTCCGGTGGGCCTCAGTGACAGCAAACTGAGTCTGGACTGAGGGCTCACTTGCGCTGGCTATGGAGTGTGTGCTGCTGCTGCTGCGGCCTGTTGCTGTGCTGTCCCGTGGGTGGCGGACCGCAGCACAGCAGATGCTGAGGGGAGGGCTTTAAAACAGACCTGGAAGCCGGAACCGGAATTGGATAGAGGCCACACTAAAGCCGGTGTAACCAGCCCCCCCCTCCCATAAATTATTAATTTGGTTTCTGCCATTCTTGTTCTGGGAACTGCCTGGTGAGTGAGCATGTGTGCAGGGCCAGACTGGGAATAAAAACCAGCCCTGGAAATAATTTCCTACCAGCCCCATAGCATTATTATACCAGCATAACGTCATTATTTTCTTGTTCATAAAAGGGAAAACCATACATTTTAAAGCACATTTAAAGAGTGTATTATATATAGATAAGACAGATATGAAAGCACATGGGGCTTTATGTATATATATATATATATATATATATATATATATTGTATATGAGTAAATTCTGGTTAAAAGTGGTAAAAGTGGAGCAATCATCAAGGGGGACCCCAGGAACTGTGGGAATGTGGGGGGGACTCTGGTGACAAGAGACCACCTTCCGCAGAAAGAAAACACTAAGGTAAAGGGGAGGGGGTTACTAATATAGGGGGGAAACCTTTATATCGGTGCCCCCTTACAATATTGTATTCACTCCCCCCTTCATCAGTAACCCCCCCTCAGACTGGCCTGGCGGCGCTGTCACTGACCTCTCAGGTGCACCGTGCAGAGCTCAGTCAGTCGGCTCCAGGTTGGTGGCTCTGGTTTTATCCTATAGTCTCCTCTCCACAGTCCACACACATCTGACTTCTCCCATGACCCCCATCCCGACGGCACTCCCACTCTTGACTCCTCTCCAGACTCCCCCTCAGAGACTGCAGATATGATAAAAGACAAGAGATAGTCAGAGGTTGCGGACATGATACAAGAGATGGTTAGAGGCTGCGGATATGATACAGGAGATGGTCAGAGACTGCAGACATGATACAAGAGATGGTCAGAGACTGCAGACATAATACAAGAGAAAGTTAGAGACTGCAGACATTATACAAGAGATCGTTAGAGACTGCAGGCATGATACAAGAGATAGTTAGAGACTGCAGACATGATACAATAGATCAATGCATCCTCACCAGTGCCCATCAAATGCAGCCTCAACAGTGCTCATCAAATGCAGCCTACCAGTGGCCACCAAATGCAGCCTCATACTGCCCACCAATGCAGACTACCAGTGCCCATCAATGCAGCCCACCAGTGCCCACCAATGCAGCCTATCAGTGCCCACCAATGCAGCCTACCAGTTCCCACCAATGCAGCCCACCAGTGTCCATCAATGCAGCCTAGCAGTGCCCATCAATGCAGCCTACCAGTGCCCACCAATGCAGCCTACAAATGCCCATCAATGTAGCCTACTAGTGCCCATCAATGCAGCCCACCAGTGTCCACCAATGCAGCCTACCAGTGCCCACCAATGCAGCCTACCAGTGTCTGGATGAATCACACACAGAGAGGCGATCTCCCGCTGTGTCACGGTCGGAGCTTGGATTTAAATATCCCGGCGGTAACTGTAACAAAGTCCCGCTTCCTAGACCAGCCCCTATGATACACATCACACTGATTAAATTGGATCAGTGTTCCGTGTATCACAGGAGCGGGTCTAGGAGGCGGGACTTTGTTACGGCGGCTGCCGAACATTTCTGGACCTAAGCTCGGTGAGATTCCCACTGTGTGTGTGTGTGACGTAAAACAAGGAGAGGAGGTAGGGGAGGACACTGGCACTTGAGCTTTGGCGCCCAGGCTGCCCAGAATCGGCCCTGCTGCAGCCACAGCCCAAAGCAGCCCCAGGGCAGGCGGCCTACCGGGAGATATACCGGTAGGCCAGTCCGGCCCTAAGTGTGTGCAAACTGCATACTATAGCCCTGAGTTCCCGGCCAACCCCTTGGTACTTGGGGCTAATAATTCTCAATGAGCAATACGAGACCTGGGTCTTTTTTGGGGCCCACTCAGGACTATAGCCCGGGTCAGCCCCCCCTCCTGATGCCACTGACTGCCCGCTATTCTTTACCTCCCCTGTCCTGCCTGCCATTCTTTTCCTCCTCCATCCTGCCCCCCATTCTTTACCTCTTCCGTCCTGCCCACCACTTTTTTCTCCTTCTGTTCTTCCCGCCATTCTTTACCCCCTCCATGCTGTCACACTGTTGGGTGTCTCATCTTCGCTGGGGATGGTATTGCTAGGCTGAAATAATAAGACCCCATGCACACAATAGCTAACTTCTGTTAAATGCATTTCCTCTTGTCAAACGCGTTTTGCAGAAAAACAGCTGGCCGTGTTTGGACGTTTAAATTGCGGCAAAATGTGCGACGCATAGCCATTATTCCTAATGGCGCCCAAACGTGGTGCAATTCTGTGCAATTTTTAAACACGCATTTTTTCACTATTGCCATGTGAGTTTGTAATGTAACAATCGCAACAAAATGCAGGTTTAAAAATTGCACTAAGCTTTTCGCCCAAAAAGGAGCAAGAGCTTATCGAAGTGAATGGGCTGCCCTATGCGTGACACACGGGATCGCGTGAAAATTGCTCAACAAAAATCACGAGCGGAAAAGCTTATTCCCACTACTCAATATATGTGAACGGGGTCTTAGGAAAACAGTGCTGCAAATTTTCATAATGTAACAAATCTCGATATGCTCGATAATATAATTATAACTTTTCCAGCATTTGCATCCACTGGGTAATGACAGCTAAGGATGGTGGATTCCATTCAACAAACACCACATGGAACACAGCGCAGCGTCCTACAACCACCATTCATTGTACTGAAGACCGAACCCAGATGGACTCTTAAGCCCTGTACACACGATCAGTTTTACCGATGAAAACTTTTTTTTTTTCATCGGACAAACCGATCGTGTGTGGGCCCCATCGGTCTTTTTTCCATTTTGCACTAAGTCACTGAACAAACCAGCACATCGAGAAAAAATACCTTTTCACCTTTTATAGCTTGGACATTATCTTCCGATAGCGTATGACGACCAATATTACCCAGTGGCGTCTGTCATTTTTATTGAGTGGACTTGCAGAACACAAAGTTGACTTTCTCCTAGTTTATCTGAGTAATAACAATAAGCAAGATTTCTGAGCGGTTTCCAAATGTCCTGAGAGAAGAATACGACGCGTATCACAAGACACAAACACACTTTGCATTGTTGTACAAAACATTGCCTCACATTGCCTCACAACCTAAACAATTTCGGGGAGGGGGACAAGGAGTCGGCAGCAAAATAGAGAGAGTGCGGTCTCAGGAAAGAGACGGGCACAGGACCTGACTACAATACACCACTTGCTAGGAACTACAAATGAAAAGGTTAAATTGTACGGAAGGGCATAACTTTTTTTTTTTTTTTTCATTTTGGATAGAGTGTGGAAGGGCTAGACTGGGAGTTCGCAAACTGTTGATCACGTTCTACCCATCGATTGTGAGCAGGTGAGGGGTAGATGTCAATCGGCCCCACCGTGCCTCCTCTTATGCCTCATACACACGACCGGTTTTCGGGGCAGGAAAACTGCGGTGAGAGCTTTTGGCCGGGAAAACCGGCCGTGTGTATGCTCCATCGCAGTTTTTCCGACAGGAAAACTGCCGGGAAACCCGACGGGAAAAATGAGAACATGTTCTCTTTTTTCCCGCCGTGATTCGCGGCGGTATTTAACCCGGCAGTTTTCCTATGGGAAACACTGCGGTGGAGCATACACACGGCCGGGAGCTCTCATGGGAAAACCTCTGGTGTGTACACTGGGAAAGTTACCGAGCAGGTTCTCAGTTTTCCCCTCGGGTTTTCCAGCGGACTTTTTACCGCTGGGAAAACCGTACGTGTGTACTAGGCATCAGATTTCAAATCAGATCAGCAATGTGAATGCTGAACCGTAGGAATTCCTCCTTGGCTATCACATCTCATATAATCACAGCCAAAGGGAGGACTTCCCTCACTCTGCCCAGCATCTGAGGTCCTAGTGTGGGAGAGGAGTAAATGGTTGAACTAGAAGGGGGATTTTGCTTGTAGATGGGACAGGTGTGTTGGGGACGCCTAAACTGATCTTCACCTTTCCAGGGAGAGTCAATGGTGATCACCTCTGCTCTCGTCCTTCTCCCTTGGAAAAAGAGATGTCTAAATGGACCCTTAATAGAGAATCTGAAACAAAACAAACCAATCATGCACTTGCCACAGCATTCAGAGGAGGATGGCTCCCGGTCATGCTGTACGTGTGTGAGGAGGGACTTTGATGGAGACCTTGATGTAAGAGAGGCTTGATGGAGACCTTGATGTGAAGGAGGGTTCTGATGGGGACTGTAATGTAAGGGGAGACTCTGATGGGGACCTTGATGTAAGGAAGGGCTTGATTGGGACCTTGATGTAAGGGGGGACTCTTATGGGGACGATAATGTAAGGGGGGCTCTGATGGGGACCATGATGTAAGGGTGGACCCAGATGGGGACCATGATGTAAGGGGGGACTCTGATGGGGACCTCAATGTTAGGAAGAGCTTGATGGGGACTTTAATGTAAAGGGGGCTCTGAGGGGACCATGATGTATGGGTGGACCCAGATGGGGACTATATTGTAAGGCGGGACTCTGATGGGGACCTTGATGAAAGAAAGGGCTTGATGGGGACTGTAATGTAGGGGGGGGGGGCTCTGATGGGGACCTTGAGATAAGAGAGAGAGCTCTGATGGCGACCCTGATTTAAGGGGGGACTCGGATGTTGACCATCATGTAAGGTTCTGATGGGCTCCAGCTTATCTGGAATTTCTTTGCTTTGTTTTACTGAAGTTCCTCTCCGTTGTTCTGAATTATAGCTTGATGATTGCAAAAAAAATTAAAGTAAAATTTATACATTAATTAAAATGTTATTAATTATAAACAGATTTTTTTTTGGTCTGTAAGTATTTGTGAAAAATACGACCTGCCCCTCATACCTAAAACTTCAGAGACCCCTGCGTTAAAAAATAGCAAAACACTCCAGGCCCAAGTTGGTTGTTGAGCTCTTGTTGCTGGAAAAAAGCTACAGGCCCCATCAAGGCCAGGACTGAGGACGTTCACAGCAACTAGGGGCTAATCCTGTGAGTAACAATTTGGATTCTTCTTTCTCACATTGTTCCCTCCATCTCAGCCTGTGCTCTAACAATACAACAGAAGGAAGTTTCAGCACGAGTGTTCCGATCCTGTGTGAAGAGCCGGCCGAGGTGTGGGCACAGCTACACAAAGCTCTCATCGCCTCCCCGCTGTTAAGGGAGTTGTCGGAAAGGATTGCTTTCTATTATTCTAGGGGCTCTGTTTTTAGGAAAAGGAGAGAAGTGGAGATGAAAACAGAATTCCAGGCAGGCTCTGGACACAAACCTCCACACAGCTGCAAAGTCAAAAGGCTGACCAGCCATTGGGCCTCAAACAATCTTAAAGAGCAGTTCCAGGGCCCAAGAAAAACTAAAATTTCACATAAAAGTTAACATGTATTTTGCTAATTTGCTATTTTTTATAAAAAATGTGCAACTTTCAGTTAAATAATCCCAGGTGATCCTGCCACAGAGATCCTTGTTCAAGTAGCTTGTAAGTAGTGTAGAAACGAGTGTAGAAACACTGCACTCCTGACAGCACAACCGGCTCCCAAGGGGCGAAACGCGTCAAAGCGTGGCTTGGGAGGAGCCGAGGTTGAAGCCGTTCTCCACTATCATTTTAGATCGGGCTGTCGGAAATGTGGCATTTCTACACTACCTACATATGTCCTTTTTCGGATGAGTGCTTTACACGCTGGCATCCACATTGGTGTGGATCACCAGAGCAGAAACCTTGATGCCTCAGAGCGGCGCTTCTAGCCATTTATTACAGGTCTCAACACTCTGTTGCTGCTAAGCTCTTGCATTAAGGCAGTCCACACCAAATGAAGCTGGAAATTACTGGCAATTTAAGTAGGGATCTCTTGCCCCCCTAGATATATAAGACACAAGCATGTGATTTAACCTGGTAACCATAAAACAGGTTTGGTGAAGATGTCCTTCTCTTTTATAACCTATCCTCTGTAAAGGTGTAGGTTGCTGAAAAAAAAAATCCCACATAGGCAAGAAAAAGTTTCTCAACCATTTTCTGTTTTATGATTTTTGGATTATGGATACATGCAATCTCCGATTTCATCCAATTCGCATGTCAAGAGATTGTGACCGACTCTCTATGGAGCCAGTTCACACATCTTTGGAGCGTCTTCTGGTCCATTTCAGGTCTGAATTCAGCCAAAAGTTTGGACTGAAACTGGACCTAAAAAAGTGAACAGAGACGCACCGGACCCCTGCTGTGAGCCGCTCTGTGCGGCAGTGTGAACCCTTTGCTTGCCATTATCTGGGTCTTTGGGCACTACTCCTCCAACTGACACCTATGATGGAACGTCTTACACATTTCTTCCATTTTCTGCTCCCACTGGCCACAGTCTGGCCCTGCTAAAGCCTGAAGGACAGTAAACTGGCCCTTGGCTCAAAAAGTTTGGAGACCCCTGATCTAAGGAATCAGCCACAGTTTTGCAAGTGTTGTCTTGTATAAACGTTTATAGATACCCGATCCTCACATGTATACAACCTTGTATTTTTCTTTTAATTAAACCAAGGCCGTTAATATGGATTTGGCCCTCCATTACTGCTACAGTATAACAGCCTCCACTTTTCTAGGAAGACTTTTTACAAGATTTTGGAATGTTTCTGGGCTAATTTGTGGCCATTTAGTAAAAAAAAGTATCTGTGAGGTCAGGTACTGATATTGGACAAGAAGATCTGGCTCACAATTGGTGTTCCAATTCACCCAAAAAGGTGTTCAGTAGGGATGAACTTGAGCTCCTCCACACCAAGCTCATGAAACTATGGCCTTAGGGAGCTGGCTTTGTGCATCTTAACTCAATAACTTGGAGGGGTGTAAACAGGGAAGGTTATATGGGACTGGAAAGAAAAGATAGATTTGTGGGTAAAAAAGTTAGACAACAGACAATCTGGCCTTTCCAGAAATCCCGGGAGCCAAAATATAATACAATGATGATGATGAACGGTAAACAGGCCACCTCTTGTACACACTCGTACTCTGCCTTAGGTAACCTCATGTCTGCACCATACACTTGTCTCAATCTGAAGAGCCCAGCAACAAAAAAAGCCATCAAGTCAACTCATTAATAAAAGGTCTTATTGTTCCAGAGGAATCTCCTTCCCCTTTCCCAAACAACAGCTTGCACTGTGTCTCACTAAAGACCGTCTCCACCGCTGCTATTGTCTCCCGGCTCTTGCAGCACAATGCTGTTTATTTTTCTCAGTACGGTTTTAATCTCACCCCAAGAGACAAAGCATAGAAGAAAAACAATTGCAACACACAGGTGCCCATTGAACTTCCCAACTTATTACATAACTTTGGGTCATCAGAAACTTAAAAAAAAAGACACTTCAACCTAAAGTTACGTTCCACATTTAATGGATGTGAAGGCGTTGAATCACATGGGCTTGTTTTGCCCTAATCATTTTGGCTGCACCATGCTATACAATTCATACCATAATAGTGTATTTTTCTGTGGGAGAATGTTCATTGTATGAGATTTCCTTCTCCGAAGACTTATATAAGAAAGATATGTGAACAGAACAATAAAACAAGCACTTGGCCACCCTGATAAAAATCCCTCTGCTCTATACTAAAATAATAATCCATAATTCCATAATCCAGACCTGCATCTAATATCTCTGAAGGTCTCCTATGACAAAATCTCCCTACTAGTAATCCAGCTCTAGACTACCGCCATGAAGTCTCGAAACTTTTGCTGCATGCCCGTAACATAAACTTCAGAAGATGAGCAACTCATAATGGTTGAGGGATGGTGGAAGAGATAAGAACATTGGATGTAGAGATCTCGCTGCCAGAGCTGTCAACCTGAAATATCTATTTCAGATGGGTCGACCCTTGAATCATCATCAGAGCAGGCCATCAAGAATTTACATCATCAGAAGCTCATCCCTCCCACTCCCGTTTCTGGAAAACATTGATAGTTTCATTGGTGGCAAGGTCTAGGATAGCCTTTCTAAACTTTTTTTTTACTTCAGAAGCATCCTTGCAATGATTTTAAGGGTCACAGGGGAACAATTCACTGTTGGTCAGTGAGGAAAAATGCCCCTTACACAGTGGTGGTCAGAATTACACCCTTTCAGACAGTTAAAAAGTTCATTGGCGTCTCGGCCAAATGGCACTAGATCTGGAATGTAGGGACCATCAGATGGGAAGTCAATCAGCTATAGCTCAAGGAAGCCCTTCCAACCTTTAAAGGAACCCTGGTATTCCACTGAACCCTGGTATTCCACTGAACCCTGGTATTCCACTGAACCCTGGTATGCTACTGAACCCTGGTATGCCACTAAACCCTGGTTGAGAATGACTGGTCTAGGAACAGGAAGAACTGCCTAGTAATAGCTTTCACCTTTACTAATTTGGTAGTCATTTTGCAGTCACCATTGCAAATGTTGCCTTACCTGGCTGATCAAATACCTGCAGCTGATAAGGGGAAGAATTAAAACCTTTGTTAAGCTTCTTTTGCTCCAAATAAAGAAGACCCAGGAGGTGCTGAAAAGTCAAAGCTTGAAAACATGGGCAAACCAAATGGTGAAATTTGTTTTAAAGTAGAATTAGGACAAAACTTTTTTTTAAATTTTGGATAGAATCAGGGAGGGGTATAACCACTGTCAGTATTTCTTCGACCATCTGTGTCCCATTGGGGAGATTTCCCCTCACGTCGAGCCCCATAGCTGAAACAGGAAGTGAGAAGAAATCCCTTCAAAGTGAAGGAATTCTGGGTTGTCACCAGGGTCATCAGAACTGGTGTCCCCATTGAAAGTTTTACCCTCTATTCCTGTTCTGGGGACAACTCAAAATTTGGGATTTTCTTTCTCATTCACACTTGATGATAATGGTAAACAGGAAAAATAGAGAGAGTTTCATTTTAAATATACATGTTTGGATTTAAAAAAAAAGGCTTGGGAACGATTAACCTATTAATTTTAGAGAACAGTAAAGAGCAAAGGTGACCTTATCCTAAAATAGTGTCATATGGCCCAAATGAGGAATCTTTTGGATAGGGACTGAGGCTGGGTTCACACTAGTGCGACACGACATCCGTCCTACTTTGGATCCGACTTTGCCCTGCGTCATGAAGCCGACATATGTCCGACTTTCAATGAACGGGGATCCGACTTGGATCCCCGCCAATATCAGGCACTGTGTTTGGTATGAATCTTGAGGGGGAACTCCAGGCCAAATTTTAAATAAAAAAAAAACGGCGTGGGTTCCCCTCCAGAGGCATACCAGGCCCTTGGGTCTGGTCTGGATTTGAACGGGCGCCCCTACGCCGAAAAAACGGCGTGGGGGTCCCCCCAAAATCCAAACCAGACCCTTATCCGAGCACACAACCTGGCAAGCCGCAGGGGAAGAGGGGGGGACGAGAGAGCGGCCCCCCTCCCTCCTGAACCGTACCAGGCCGCATGCCCTCAACATGGGGGGTTTGGTGCTCTGGGGCAGGGGGGGCGACTTGCGGCCCCCCCCACCCCAGAGCACCCTGCCCCCATGTTGATGAGGACAGGGCCTCTTCCCGACAACCCTGGCCGTTGGTTATCGGGGTCTGCGGGCGGGGGGGCTTATCGGAATCCGGGAGCCCCCTTCAATAAGGGAGCCCCCGGATCCCGGCCCCCCCACCCTATGTGAATGAGTATGGGGTACATCGTACCCCTACCCATTCACCTGGTGGAAAAAAATTGCAATAAAAAAACACTACACAGCTTTTTAAAGTAATTTATTACACAGCTCCGGGGGTCTTCTTCCGACTCCGGCGCTCTTCTTCCGACTTCCGGGGGTCTTTTCCGACTTCGGGGGTCTCCGGTGTCGTCTCCCCGCTCTCCGGTTCTTTCTTCCGCCGGGCCTCCGCTAACTTCTTTTTAGCTCTTTTGCTAACAGAGGCCCGGTCTTCCCGTTGTCTCGTCCGGCTCTCCGTTGTCCTTCTGCCGGCCCCTCCACTAACTTCTTGGTAGCTCTTTCGCTAGTGGAGGGGTCGGTCTTCCCATCGTCGCCGTCGGCGTCTTCTTCCCTCTTCTCCTTCTCGATGTTGACGCGTCGCTTCCTCCCGCTGTAATACTGGCTCTCCGCTCCGCTCCGCATTAATATAGGGTTCTCATGACGTCACAGTCACATGTTCCGGGGCACATGGCCCCGGAGCATGTGACTGTGATGTCATGGGAACATGTGACTGTGACGTCATGAGAAGCCTATATTAATGCGGAGCGGAGCGGAGAGCCAGTATTACAGCGGGAAGAAGCGACGCGTCAACATCGAGAAGGAGAAGAGGGAAGAAGAAGCCGACGGCGACGACGGGAAGACCGACCCTTCCACTAGCGAAAGAGCTACCAAGAAGTTAGTTGGAGGGGCCGAAGGACAACGGAGAGCCGGACGAGACAATGGGAAGACCGGGCCTCTGTTAGCAAGAGAGCTAAAAAGAAGTTAGCGGAGGCCCGGCGGAAGAAAGAACCGGAGAGCGCGGAGACGACACCGGAGACCCCCGAAGTCGGAAAAGACCCCCGGAAGTCGGAAGAAGACCCCCGGAAGTCGGAAGAAGACCCCCAGAGCTGTGTAATAAATTACTTTAAAAACCTGTGTAGTGTTTTTTTATTGCATTTTTTTTCCACCAGGTGAATGGGTAGGGGCACGATGTACCCCATACTCATTCACATAGGGTTGGGGGGCCGGGATCCGGGGGCCCCCTTATTGAAGGGGGCTCCCGGATTCCGATAAGCCCCCCACCCGCAGACCCCGACAACCAACGGCCAGGGTTGTCGGGAAGAGGCCCTGTCCTCATCAACATGGGGGCAGGGTGCTTTGGGGTGGGGGGGCCGCAGGTCGCCCCCCTGCCCCAGAGCACCAAACCCCCCATGTTGAGGGCATGCGGCCTGGTACGGTTCAGGAGGGAGGGGGGGCTGCTCTCTCGTCCCCCCCTCTTCCCCTGCGGCCTGCCAGGTTGTGTGCTCGGATAAGGGTCTGGTTTGGATTTTGGGGGGACCCCCCACGCAGTTTTTTCGGCGTAGGGGTGCCCGTTCAAAACCAGACCAGGGAGCATTTTCAAAGTCGGACCGACATGTGTCGGACCAGTTAAGACGGCTCCCATAGGGAAACATTGATTTTCACACGTCATGCGACATGAGCTCCCAATGTCGGAGCGTTTGTCGCCCCAGTGTGAACCAGGCCTGATAGTGAATACTCTAACTGATGTAACCGCATGTGTGCTGCTAACACCATCAACCACGTCAAAGAGACTTTCTCAACAATCCTGGTGTCATGGGATAGGTTTGCGGATAGGCATTTTTCTTGCCATGAATTGTTAGGGGGTCTATCCATGTCTGCTCTACCGTGCAGAAAAATTGGGATTTTTGTGCTATAGTTGGTGTGCAATGAAAATTACTGTAATTTTAAGGTATGAAAATTTCCCGGGATAAATGTTTAAAAACGCTGGAAATTTTTTGTCAAATATGTTATGTTTCATTCTAACAAATTAAAAAAACTGCCTGATTCTTGCTGCCTTAAAGCCCCCCAAATTTGTCCAGAGTCCCTACGCACAAAGCAAAATGCCTCCAAGACAAAACAATCCTTTTGCAAACCTGGCGAGTGCCTAACACATACAGTATATTGCATTTTCTTCATTTCGCAGACTCTGGGCCCGGCTTTGCAGCAGCTGCTAGACTGGTTTTGGGATCTGTGAAGCTGTTCTCCAAGAACTGACCTTGACACTGCCCGGGGGGGGTTAGTCTGGGGATCGGGTTTAAGCAGAACGGTGTCAGTTAACTGTTCACAAGGACAGTGTGTACATGACAGAGCAGATTGTAGGTAGAGAAGCTTGTGTTAAAACCGTCTCAGGCAAAGCACGTTCTCCTCCATGAGTTGTAAAACTGCCAGCCGGGACTTGTAGTTCCTCTGCCCCTGAAGGACTGTAGGCTGGCCAAACAAAAGCACTAGGGGCAATGGAGCCGATTTCCGCCAATTTCTTTTTTCTGAAAACTATAGTTAACAGCTGCTAATTAATATGTTTTTGCATGACATGGACTGATATTCTTTTTCTTGCAAACAGTTTTTTATTTACTGACAAAGACTTTTGTGACTTCTTAATTGATTTTCAAGGGTGCAAAATGTTTCAGCAATTGCCACCCATAAGCAGTTAAAGAATAGCACAAGCTGACATCTGACTATCAACAGGAAAATCACACCCCAATTTTTTATGTGATAAGGTGAGAATTATGTATTTTTAATTCCTCCAACCAAAAACAGAGTATACCATACGGACAAACAGTACCGGGAGAGGTTCGTCCAGTGCCCAGGGCAAGGACCCAGAATTGTGCCCCCCTGCCCCACTGTTAATACATGATGTAGAATCGTTGTGTCACCCATTCTTTGCCCCCTTGCTTCACTGCCCACCCCTAGTCCCGGTGTTCTATCAGTATGGGTCCCCCCATCAGATAGTGTCCGGGTTGGACTGCGCAAGCAGAGATCACGGAAATCTCAGAGACTGAACATCTGTTCCATCAGCTGTTCTTGGAGCATGCGCAGTTAACAGGCCGCTCGCAGTTGTTATTGCAAGAGGTCCAGGGCGACGTGGAATTCGCTGTAAGTGGCCAGTTGGTCTCACGTCCTCGCTTTGCTCGCACGGCTCGCTACATTCGCTCGGCCTCCTGGCATTTATTTTTAATAAGCTCCATGTCCACGGGGATGGTAAGGAATGAGCCTGGATAACCCGCCCCGAGCCGCGCATGCGCCGTGTACACCTGAAGAAGAGCGGATCAGGTTCAGAGATTTCCGTGATCTCCGGCTGCGCATGCGCAGTCCAAATCGGGCACTATCTGATGGGGGACCCAGAATGATAGGACACCGGCCCTGCGGACAAATGCATGTGCACACCCCTCTGAATGATTGAGCTCATATGTTCCCAGTGATGGGTAATACTACAACGTACATAGATATTTTAGACCAGGGTTTTCCAACTAGGGTTCCACCAAATGTTGCTAGGGGTTCCTTAAGCAATGAGCAATATCTGTCTAAGATAAGTTCCCACTGACACCATTGATCTTTTTAGCTATCCATGAGGGGGTAATTATTCCCATTGATCACAAATGTAAGAAGCATTCTTCCCACTGACCATCACACTAATGTATCATGAGTTGTAGATATAGTAATTATTATTAAGAGTTCTCCGAGACCGAAAAGTTATTTCAAGGGTTCCTCCGTGTTGAAAAGGTTGAGAAAGGCTGTTTTAGACAACTGTGCACTTCCAACCTTTGTGGTCATATTTTGGGGAAGGCTCAAGCACGAGCCTTCAAGTCAGCGCCATAAAGACTGTCATGGTTTGGTGTGGAGGAACTTGAGAGCCCTGACCTCAACCCTACTGAACAACTTATGGATTAGGAACGCTGATTGTGGGCCAGGTCTTCTTGTCCAACATCAGTACATGACTTCACAATTGCCCACAGACACACTCAAAAATCTTGCAGAATACCTTCCCAGAAGAGAATGGAAGGATGTTATAGCGACAAAGGCGTAGCAACTCCATATGAATGCTCATGGTTTAGGAACGGGATGTCCAACAAGCTCATATAGGTATGATGATCAAGAGTTAAAAAGCTTTTGGACATTTATTATACGCCTCCAAGGTTTTGTAACAAAGTGCAGTTGGGATGTGCTATCGGCCAAATTAAAGAGCTTGTTGGTCAATGCTGGTCTTGACAATCACCCCAACGAATGCAGGCACCAGTGGTGAGCCTAGATAACCTAGCCCAGGTATGAAGCTCTTCGTTTGAAGCTAGAGCTATATTTATAAACTTGTTTCTATACTCTTAATTTTGCACTTACTCTTAAAGATATTTTCCAACTTGCCAGAAGACCGCAATGACTGATGCCGAACATTCTCCTTGCTCACTCTGAAGCGTTAACTAAACTGCTAAGCACCTCTATCAAGGCTCAAAACGATTGCAATGCTTGCAAAAATTGGGCTTGTATATTACCATAATAAATTTTAAGCAGGGGTTGAATTATACGCTCCCCCTGATCTCCCCCAAAGTGCTATTAATTCAGGCTGTTATATGCGCGAGGGGAAATATGAAATATAAAGCTGGATACCACTGTAGAAAGCCGAGGTAATTCTAGTCCAATTGTGTAACCTGCAAGCAGCAGCAAGACACCATTAGGCTCTCCGGCAACAAAGGCCCCATTCATTGTGCCACCAAAATGGAGACCTCTGCCACAGACAAAGGATCGTTTCTCTTAAAGGAAAATCACAGGCCGCCCTTTTATGGGGAAAAAAAGAAACCACTTTGTAATAGTTTCTGTACTCTCAACCTGATGCCATTATAGGAAATACTGTATATATGACCGCCAAACATACAGCCAGTCACTTAAAACTCCAACTAGCTTGTACTCTGGCTATGGAAACAGGTCTCTACTAAAGATTATGAGTTTGAATTAAGGCATTTTAAAGGGCCAGTCCACCCAAAACTGGTATATCAGATTTACATGACTGATCACAAATATAAACACTTAAGCCTCGAACACATGACCGAGAATCTCGTCGTAAAAAAACAACATAATTTTTCTCGACGAGCTTCTTTCCTTGCATACACACTGTCAATTCCAAATCTCTACGTTGGAAAGCGCGGTCACGTACAGCACGTATGACGGCAGTATAAAGGGGAAGTTCGATTTCAATGGCACCACCCCTTGGGCTTCTTTTGCTGATCTCGTGTTACCGAGTGTTAGTAAAAGTTTGGGGAGAGACGATTCTCGCTTTTCAGTCTTCGTGCTTTAAGTTCGTTTTAGCGTGACGAATGTGCTATCTCCATTACGACCGCTAGTTTTACCAGAAGGAGCGCTCCTGTCTTATACTTGATTCTGAGCATGTGTGATTTTTTAAGACTCGGAAAAGCATACACACGACCGGTTTTCTTGTCGGGAAACTGGCCGACGAGAATCTCGACGAGAAAAACGTGAATCCTGACGAGAAAATAGAGAACAGGTTCTCTATTTTTCCTGTCGAGATTCCCGGCAGTTTTCTCGACGAGAAACCATACACACAAACGTTTTTCTCGGCAAGAAAGCTCTCCCAACAGTTTTCTTGTCGTTTCTTGCCGAGAAAATCGGTCGTGTGTACGAGGCTTTATACTTAGGGCACACATGTGCCGAAAATGTTCCAGGCTAGTGACTCATCAAGTAGTAGGTAGAGGATAAGGATGACAGCAGCATTGCACCTTCAAAAACAAGTCAATAATGTAATTTTCCATATTTAATTTTCAATAATTTTTCATTGACGCTGCCCACCCATTACCACAATAATAAAGTATTTCTCTTCCTATTATCGGTTTGGTGACCCAGGGTACCTTGGTGATATCCAGTTTTATTTTAAAATTGTGGTCCAGTAGAGATTCGAACTCCCTGCCAGCACACTAGCCCTTATGAAGGGGGAGTTTTGAACCCCTCATAATGTGTAGGCCTTCCTCATGTTGAATGTACTCAAACTTTGTGGCCCTCTTATCCCTCCGATACTCTATAGCAGGATCTCTAAACTGCGGCCTGTGGCCTGGATGTAGCCCTTTGCTTGCCTTTATCTAGCTCTTGTGGCACTATTCCTTCCACTGAAACCAAAGACGGAGCACTACTCCTACTACTCCTTCCCACTGACCACCAGTGGCATTGTTTACTTTCATCAATGTCAGGGCATTTTCTGCTCCCACTGCCCACAGTCCAGGTACCCTATATTTTGAAGAGCAGTAACTGGTCCTTTGTGTTGAAAGCTTGGAGACCCCTGCTCTATACTATTTCAGGGACCCTTTGCTAACAGAGAGCTGCCTCAAAAAATTTGTTCCTGACTTCTGATTTCTGTCTAATCCGAGCCTCCACCAAGACATATCTACTTCATTCTCTGAAGGAAAGGGCTTGTCAATGGAGGCATGAAGTTACTGGGTAATTTTACATCATGCCATGCACCCATATAAGTAAAATTTTACTCTTTCGTCTGTACTTTAAGTGGTTATACCGGGATAATGCCTGCCCCCGCCAGTGCCTCTTCAGCTTACCATAGAGCTTTTCAAGGACTGGAAGGTCCCTGAACAACTCTATGGTATAGGACAGTGTTTCTCATCTCCAGTCCTCAAGGCGCCCAGGTCGTGTTTTCAGGATTTCCCTCAGATGAAACAGCTGTGGTAATAACTAAGGCAGTGAAACTGATCAAATCACCTGTGCAAAATAATGGAAAAACCTAAAAATATGACCTGTCGGGGCGCCTCGAGGACTGGAGTTGAGAAACACTGGTATAGGAGACTGGAAGCGATGAGAATTTCCTTCACTCCTGGTTTTCCCAACACCATTTTTAAAAATGTAAAGCATTTGATCACACTAATCTTGGTTTGATCGGATGCTTTTAAGGGCAGAGGAGAGATCTGGGGTCTAATAGACCCAGATCTCTCTATAAAGAGTACCTGTTATGCTTTGTACACACGATCGGAGTATCCGATGGTCTAAAATCCGATGGAATTTTTCATCAGAATTCCGTTCAAGCTGTCTTACATACACACTGTCAGACTAAATTCCGACTGTCCAAAAACGCGGTGACGTAAAACACTCCGACGAGCTGATAAAAATGAAGTTCAATGCTTCTGAGCATGCGTCGACTTGATTCTGAGCATGCCCAATTTTGGGCTGAATTCGTACCTGAAACGGACCAAAAAAGGCACGGGTTTTTCAAGCAAATCGCACCGGACCCGCTGCGGAGATATGTGAACCGGCTGCATAGAGCCGGTCACATTCTCCTTTTATGCGAATTGGATGCGGGGAAAGTCGCATCCAATTCGCATAGATTTCCCCGCATCCAATTCGCATAGGTGTGAACCCAGCCTTAGAAAAGACCTGGTCTTCAAGTGGGTAAAACTTGACTCTTGGGTGGACTGACCCTTTAAGGAGTTCATGAACAAACTCAAGCAATGTTGTATCTACCACTTTACACATAAACAGTAAAAGCCTGTCTGTACAGTAAATCTCAGCTGAAAGGGTGAGAAGAACATTCTTAGAGGGTAACCTCCTTCAATACCAGAATTACTGATTTTGAACCAATGTGGTCAAACACCAGGAACTGAAGCTTTCTGCGAAGGTGCGGAAACATCAATGAAGAAAAGATGACACGTTAAACGGAAACGCGAGATGAGTCACTCTCCTTTACAGAGAAGCTAAAAACAATATTTTCATTTGAAAAATTTCACAAGTTTCGAGGAAATGTCACTTTATTACATTGTAATCAAAATATACGCTGACATAAATATCAATACTGTCATTTCTGGCTGAGGATGAAAGCAGTTACCGTTTCTTGCCAATCTCTGAACCTTTTGAGCCGTAATGGCAATATGAGGAATACTAGGAGAATGGAGGGGGAAGTCAGACTGGCTCCGATGAGCAGCAAGGACAGTTCTTATTTCAGTTACTTTGAAAAAACAAAACAAAAAGAACAACAAGGCAGATAGTGAACAGATGGGTTTTGATTCAGATTTATTCTGTCAGATCTACAAATCTTCCAGTAGCATTCTTCTGTACAATGACTGAAGAGGATGACCTACAAATACCTTCAGATGTCATTAAAGAGACCCTGTCACCAACCTAGAAGACTGCAGCTAAAACCACAGAAAAACACATTTTGGATTTGCTTGCAGTGTGCTTTTGACCTTGCTGGAAAGTTTGACAACTTCAGGAATTCCCTAGTACAGCCCCATCCCTCATTAAACATTATAGCCCTTTCCTCTTCTACCCGCCGAGCGCTTGGTTCTCAGTGCTCCGTGAGCAGAGAGCTGGTGACTGTAAGGCCCCTTTCACACTGAGGCGGGAGGTGCCCCGGCGGTAAAGCGCCGCTATTTTTAGCGGCGCTTTACTACCAATTTCACAGCGCTATTCGGCCACTAGCGAGGCGGTTTTACCCCCGCTAGCGGCCGAGAATGGGTTAAAAACCGCTGCAAAGCACCTCTGCAGAGGCGCATTGCCGGCGGTATAGCTGCGGTGTCCCATTGATTTCAATGGGCAGGAGCAGTGGAGGAGCGGTAAACACACGCTCCAAAGATGCAGCTAGAAGGACTTTTTTACCATCCTGCCAGCGCATCGCTCCAGTGTGAAAGCCCTCGGGCTTTCACACTGGCGACACAGCAGCAGCTGTTTAGGGTCGGTTTGCAGGCGCTATTTTTAGTGCAATAGCGCCTGCAATCCGCTCCAGTGTGAAAGGGGTCTCAGTCACCGTTTTCTGCAGTGCCCCCCCCACACCCACTCACTGTGGAGGGGACGGGAGCGGGCGGCTCAGGCTCTCAGTGGCGTTCCTGGCATGTGAGCGGATCCCAACTTCCTTTTGTGATGTTGCCCGAGCCTGGACCAGCTCTGTGATATCAGCCGACAGCGGGTTTCAGCCTGCTGTCTGCTGAAACCGGGTCACATGAGTGCAGAACGAACTACACTCCTGTGATCCACAGGAGAAGTACAGCCAAATGGGTTTTGGCTGTACTTCTCCTTTAATTACTGTCTATGCTGACCCAGCTTCTCTGCTCCACCCCCCTCCCCTCACCTTCCTGCATAACCTTTTCTGTAGCTGCAGGGGGAGGAGCAAAGTTAAAGACTATAAAGTGTCACTTGAGCTGTTGACATCACATCAAAGATGGCGTCACCCAACAGCAGCCTTCTTTAGCCTCACAATCCCTGGCCTGCCCCTTTTATTCATTGAATCATAGTTCTTTCAATCACAGAGACTCAGAATCACATGTAGATGTCACCCGGAGTGGTCTGCATGCAATTTGCCGCGGAACACCCATTCCTCCAGACTGACAACCACCCATCAAGGAATTTTAATATTTGCACAACTCCTCCCAAATGCCAGCCCACTGTTTGCATCAGGACTGAGGGTTTTGGAAAAGAGGAGTGTCAGGACCTGGATCACCTGCGCTACGCTTCCTAGAATGGAAGGTTGTAGTTCCGGTGTCCACCAGCGGGTGTCTCCCAGCAGCCAGCAGATCCCAGTATTCAGTTCTGCCTAATGCTGGCTGCTGGGAGGGTATTTAGTTCCAGGCCCACTGCTTGCATCAGGGCTGAGGGCTCTTGGGAGGAGTACTGGGGCAGGATACTGTGACGTTTTTAGGAAAAATATAGACAGTTCAATTGCTGGCCACGCCCAGCAGCCATGATCTGCCAGCATTGAATAGAGAAGCACAAGACCCAGTGATGATGTCATTGGGTTTAAAATAAGGTATGTAACGAAAACAGGTTTTATTTTAACTATTTATTACTATATTGATTTGGGGTGGGCGGGCAGTGGGCACTGTCGTTCCCCTCCCCCTATCCATTCTGGGCCTAAAAATTATATTAGCAGGTTGATGAGGGGGAGAAACGAGGAACTAAGGAAGGCAAAAATATTAGCAGTGTAAAATACAGCTTTAAGATGCAGCGCACACTGTTAGGATAAAGTACTTTTAGCATTTAGGTACTTCATATTTCAATGGAAAAAGGAGAATGCTAAGTGCCTTTTGCAATACCAGGGTCGAATTTTCATTAAGAAGGTTTGAGCACCACGCCTTGACCGTCATAATGTTCTGGAAAAAAGGAATGTTCAGCATTTTTTAATGCATGAGTTAAGTCTCATAAGGACCTGTGATCTGAATCAAATTCCATTTAAACAGGGAGCACTTAAAGGACCAATAAAACCAAATCCTATGCTGGCTTAAAGGGGACCTGTGAGAAGAAGTAGGAGAGGCATTTCATGACATTGTCGCCTTTTTTTGCTAATCTCAGTGCCGTGTCCTGATCCTGGTGAGCCACCCTCCTGGAACATATGTTCAGGACTGGCATTACAAACCTTTCAGACTTCCATGGCCGTGTGCTGGCTCCAGGTCATTGATTTGTTAGATTTAAAATGACTGCCCCGGAATTTTCCTTCACACAAACAAGCCAGCAATGACAGCTCCTGCACTTCTATGATGATGGGTTCCCTTTAAGATAACTAAGGCAGGTCATTTAGAAGACAATGTAGGCTAAGCAGTGTTCCAGCTGAGGTCATGTCCTCCCATGAGGTCACGGTTATTGTTTACAGAGATCTCTAAGTGCAAGTCTCCCTAGATTGGTTACTTAACATAAAAATGGCACGCTGAGGAACAAAGACATAAAACATCTTCTGATTAAGAGTAGACCTATACTACAATGTTCAGTTGAAACTATAAGATTATAATATAAAGACATGGTTTGACCAGTCCGGTGTGGGGGAACTGGAGTGTTTTGCACAGAGACATGACCTCAATCCTACTGAACACCTTTGGGATCAATTGGAATGCCGATGGTGAGCCAGGTCTTCTCATTCAACATCAGTACCTGACCTCACAAATGTTCTACTTCATTGGGGACGGAATGGTTGGTTATTTATTTTCTATATACGAATTTATCGGAACATAACACGCACAGGCGTATAACATGCACCTTCATTTTGAGAGGGAAGTTTTGGGGAAAAAAAAACAAAAATTTTAAATAAAGAACTTTGAAGCAAAATAAGGCTCAGTGCCCATCAATGCAGCCTGATCAATGCCCATCTGCAGCCTCACAATTGCCCATCAATGCAGCTTGATTAATGACCATCTGCAGCCTCCCCATTGCCATGAATGCAACCTGATCAATGCCCATCTCAGGGAGGGGGGCGGGATGAGTGCCATCAGATTACATACAGCAAGAATCTCCTGTTTACTCGGGGGCCCATTTAATACAAAGTCCCGCCTCCTGGACCGGCTTCTATGATAGACAGAACACTGGTCCAATGCCGGTGTCTCATTACACATTCGGCTCCCCATCACAGATTGCTGTGGAAGTGACGTTCCGTCGCCGCCTTCTTGCTACACCCCACACTCCTGCACAGTAATGATAGAGTGAGAAGGGGGCAAGCGGACATCCTGTTACACCCACCGGAGTTTTAGATTTCACAGTTATTTTCAACACAAAACGGAGCTTATATGCTTAAATACAGTATTTGGAAATCCGACGGACTGTTTACATGTTACATTTTAAAAGCAGCAGCAAACCTGCTGAACTTACATGGTTGCTAATGTGACAGAACACCTCTGATTTTCACATTTAACATGTAAACAGTCCGTCTGATTTCCAAATACTGTATTTAAGCATATAAGCTCCGTTTTGTGTTGAAAATAACTGTGAAATCTAAAACTCTGGTGGGTGTAACAAGATGTCCGCTTGCCCCCTTCTCACTCTATCATTACTGTGCAGGAGTGAGGGGTGTAGCAAGATGGGTTAGGGTTAGGGGTTAGGGTTTAGGGTTAGGAGACGGGACTTCCTATTACAGAGGTTGCTGAGTAAACAGGAGATTCTCGCTGTATGTAATCTGACGGCGCTCGTCCCGCCCCCCTCCCCATTCTCTCCAAGGCAGCCCAAATTGCAGTATCGGTGTATAACACGCACACACTATTTGCAACCGATTTGCAGGGTGAAAAAGTGAGTGTTATACGCCAATAAATACAGTACTTATATAGGTCCAGCTTAGACAAATGTGTATGCCATTATTGTGAGATCCCTCTGAAAGCTAGAAATCACTCTAGTAGACCCCACTACTCCAGTGATCTCCACTAGCTTCCAAGTCCCATGTCGAGCAACTGCCCTGCTGCTTACAGAACACAAGTAATTACTCACGTGGCGCGGGTGCCATTCAGGGAATACTTTGCATACTCTCAATGAATGTAAATCGTTCTCTGATTGGATGAAGTAGAGAAGTAGGGCAGTGACGTCTTGATCTCCACTTTGTCCAATTAGCAATTGCTTGGCATTCAATAAGAGTCCGCAAAGTGTTCTCTGAATGGCCCTGTGCCAAGTGGGCAACCTCGTGGACCTGGAAGCTAGTGGAGATCACTGGCACAGCGGTGCCTAGTTCAGTGATTTCTCGTTTTTATGGGGATCGGTCTGGTATGGTATATAAATAATGACCCAAACTAATGTTACAGGTGCCACTCAAGGCTCCACCGGGTCCTCTTATGTAGCAACTGCTTGAAGTGCAGACAAAGACAAAGCTCATCCCAGTTCTAGACATCTAATGGAAAAGGGAAAAGTCCTGGAAGTTGCACATCTCTGCAAAACCCCATAAGAAAATGTATGACAGCCTCAGCCCAGGCTCCAACCAGGCCCCGCCCCAACGCCTTTAACTCCACCTATGGAGCTTAGTCTTGGGGAATGCATGTGTATATGCATAGTTACATTGCTTCAAGCTGGACCAGTGTATCTATGTAAAATATCCATACCTGGGATTCACTTTAAATCTCTAGGCAGACACAGATTACAATTGCCCCTGTAGCTGATACATATGATAAAGGAGCAAAAACCTCTTTTGGAGAAAATTCTGGTCCAGGTTCTATCCAGTGCTGACCATAAAACACACAACTTAAGCCTCGTACACACGATCATTTTTCTCTACAAGAAAATTGCTGGGAGAGCTTTTTGCCGAGAAAAAACATTTGTGTGTATGGTTTCTCGTCAGGAAAACTGCCGGGAATCTCGACGAGAAAAATAGAGAACCTGCGCTCTATTTATCTCGTCGGGATTCTCGGCAGAGTTTTCCTGCCGAGAAAACCGGTCGTCTGTATGCTTACCTATCCGAGGTAAACCCGGGCATGCTCGAAAAGACTTTGACGCATGCGCGGTAGCATACAAGGTTAGTGTGGGGTGCAGCAAGATTGCGGCGACGGCATCGAATGTGATGAGCGCTGGCTCGTTGTAGTCGATGACGTCACCGCGTTCTTGTCATTCAAAAGAACAGCGTTTTTTTTGAATGGTTGTGTGTGTACACTCGTCGTGCAAGGCAAGCTTGACAGGAATCCCGTCGAGAAAACCAACGTTTTTTTTCCGACGGGATTCCCGCCCGTGTGTACAGGGCTTATGCCACTGAAACTCTCGATCTCTGCTGCAGAGGATGATTAGTCAATTTGAACTCCCATCCTCCCCTACAACAGAGATCACACGACAAAACGCCTACTCTTGGGAACATGTGGTTGGTGCCAGAAGGATCTAGGAGCTGAGTTTTTTTCACTACTGGTAAGTACGCCAGTCCTTCTATTACTTACTATTTATTTAACCATCCCGTATTAAGAGGGGCTTTCCCTCACTTTGCAAGGTTTTCCTCTGAAGCCTCGTACACACGACCGGTTTTCTCGGCAAGAAAAGACAAGAAAACTGTTGGGAGAGCTTTCTTGCCGAGAAAACTGTGCGTGTGTATGAGGCTTTCAGGTTTCTCGTCAAGAAAACTGCCCAGAATCTCGACCAGAAAAAAAGAAGACCTGCTTTCTTTTTTCTCGTCGGGAGTCTCATTTTTCTCGTCGTGATTCTCGTCAGACTGTATTTGGACGAGAAAACCATTCGTGTGTATGCTTTTCCGAGTCTTCAAAAACCCTGCATGGTCAGAATCAAGTATGAGACGGGAATGCACCTTCTTGTAAAACTAGCGTTCGTAATGGAGATAGCACATTTGTCACGCTGTAACGAACTGAAAGCACGAAGACTAAAAAAAGCGCGAATCGTCTCTCACTAAACTTTTACCAACACGCGGTAACACAAGATCAGCAAAAGCAGCCCAAGGGATGGCGCCATTGGAATAGAACTTCCCCTTTATACTGCCGTCGTACGTGTTGTACGTCACCGCGCTTTACAACAACGAGATTTTGGATTGACAGTGTGTATGCAAGGAAAGCTCGACAAGAAACCCATCGAGAAAAACAACGAATTTCCACAATGCATATAAAAAAAAAAGATGGAATTCTAACCATTCCCTATGTTATACAAAACAAAAAAATTGCTCCTGCCAACTGAAGACTTGTTACACCGGACACACCAAGCTTCTAAGTTTATCCCCAATACAATCTAACAAAATATTTCCTACCCTCCCATCCCTAGTTCCCTGATTAAGGGCATAAAAAGGGCAGACGCAAGCCGATAGCGGCCTTCGCACACGAGCGATAATTTGCTAATGACTTTGAGGTCGATTACAGCCCGGTAATCTTCGGACGCTTTCTCCTCCTCTTCCCGGCCTGCCGATACGGCAAGCGCCGTTCCAAATCTTTTAAAGCCTAGTTTTACGCGAGGCAGCCGAAAACCCAACGGCCTCGAATGAGGGAACATTACAATAATAGACTCATTTGCTAATGACAATAAATTAGGTCTTCTCCTCGGCATATTCATTCAAAAATTAATTCTGATGTCGCTCGGCGGCACAAATGTAAAAATAATTACATTTTACAACACACTTCTGCTAATTGCAGCTGATGTTTCCAGCATCATTACCGCGTCCAGTATCCACGCAGCGCACATGAAACAGCGAGAGACTGGGGAAGACGCACCCCATGCTCGTTTAGGTCCGGGTTCAGTCCACGCCGGGTCTGTGTGGACAGGGAGACTTATCATGATGTATTATAAACAATGCCTCTTCTAATTTGATAAGTCATTTAAAATGAAGTGTGCACGACGTGCGATATACAAACTAATCTGTTTTAATTTTGACGGAACACTCTACTCCGACAAGCGGCAACAGCTGACTATTTATCAGGTCAAAAGAGACCCCGTAGATAAATGAGATCTTACTGGCTTTATAAAGGAGCCGTGACTTTGGATGACTTAAAGAGCACCTGTCACAATCAGGCGTAGACAAGAATATAAACAACTGATCTCAAAGTGGAGGTGAACTGTACTGTAGGAACTGTAAAGCCCCGTACACACGATCGGTTTGACTGATGAAAACCGTCCGATGGATGGTTTTCATCAGACCAACCGATCGTGTATGGTACCCATCGGTCTTTTTTCCATCGGTTGTAAAAAATAGAACTTGTTTTAAAATATTCCGATGGATAAAAAACCGATGGGAATTTCCGATCGTCTATGGGCAAGTCCATCGGTTAAAAAACCCACGCATGCTCAGAATCAAGTCGACGCATTCTCAGAAGCATTAAACTTAATTTTTCTCGGCTCATCGGAGTGTTTTACGTCACCGCGTTTGGAACGGTCGGTTTTTTGACTGGTGGTGTGTGGCCAAGACTGATGAAAAACAGTTTCATCGGATTTCCGATGGACAAATCCATCGGACGAAAATCCATAGGTTATCCGATCGTGTGTACGGGGCTTAACTGAACATTTATTATGTGAAAGCCCCATGTATGAATTTTTTTTATTTTTTCACCTTTTTAATCTTTTGTTGCATCCAAAGACTGCTGGTCTACACAGGTGGCTAACTGACCTCCAGTTCAATGTTGCCTACATAGTTCCAGGTCTAATGCCACTTGGCAGGGCCAGTGACATGACTGCAAGGGAGCCATTCTGGCCATCACTATAATGGGGCCAGGGTATGGTGGTAGATTGTGGACCAAAAGATCCTGAGGAGCTGGCCAGGGGTTTCTGGTAAAGCTCAGATTTTTCCACCCAAAAAAAAAGGGAGGGAGGCGGCAGAGCCTCATGTAACCCACCTAGATGACATCACTGCCACAAGCTCTACATTACACCTAGTGGCCAACTATTCCTCATATGGATCTCACTACCAGCTGGTAATAGACACCAATTTTATCACCTTAAACTGAGGAAGTGGCAATTTAAAGCTACGAAGTGCATTTTATTTGATTAAATAAAGCAATAGAATGTTTTACTAAAGCAGATGACTCGTGCTTATGCTTTGAAGGACCTCATCAGGAGCCTCTGCCCATCAAACTACTTATGGGTCCTTTTTGCATTGACTCTTTCTACTACCACTATAATGGGGGCATTCTTTCCACTTATCATCACTAATGTAAGGAACATTCTTCCCACTGACCACCAATGTAAGGAGCATTCCTCCCACTGACTACCAATGTAAGGAGCATTCTTCCCACTGATCACCAATGTAAGGAACATTCTTCCCACTGATCACCAATGTAAGGAGCATTCTTCCCACTGACCACCAATGTAAGGAGCATTCTTCCCACTGACCACCAATGTAAGGAACATTCTTCCCACTGATCACCAATGTAAGGAGCATTCTTCCCACTGACCTCCAATGTAAGGAACATTCTTCCCACTGATCACCAATGTAAGGAACATTCTTCCCACTGATCACCAATGTAAGGAACATTCTTCTCACTGATCACCAATGTAAGGAACATTCTTCCCACTGATCACCAATGTAAGGAACATTCTTCCCACTGACCACCAATGTAAGGAACATTCTTCCCACTGATCACCAATGTAAGGAACATTCTTCTCACTGATCACCAATGTAAGGAGCATTCTTCTCACTGATCACCAATGTAAGGAACATTCTTCTCACTGATCACCAATGTAAGGAACATTCTTCTCACTGATCACCAATGTAAGGAACATTCTTCCCACTGATCACCAATGTAAGGAACATTCTTCCCTCTGATCACCAATGTAAGGAACATTCTTCTCACTGATCACCAATGTAAGGAACATTCTTCTCACTGATCACCAATGTAAGGAACATTCTTCCCACTGATCACCAATGTAAGGAACATTCTTCCCACTGATCACCAATGTAAGGAACATTCTTCCCTCTGATCACCAATGTAAGGAGCCTTCTTCCCACTGATCACCAATGTAAGGAGCATTCTTCTCACTGATCACCAATGTAAGGAACATTCTTCCCACTGATCACCAATGTAAGGAACATTCTTCCCACTGATCACCAATGTAAGGAACATTCTTCCCACTGATCACCAATGTAAGGAGCATTCTTTCCACTGATCACCAATGTAAGGAGCATTCTTCCCACTGATCACCAATGTAAGGAGCATTCTTCCAACTGATCACCAATGTAAGGAGCATTCTTCCCACTGACTACTAATGTAAGGAGCATTCTTCCCACTGATCACCAATGTAAGGAGCATTCTTCCCACTGACCACCAATGTAAGGAGCATTCTTCCCACTGACTACTAATGTAAGGAGCATTCTTCCCACTGATCACCAATGTAAGGAGCATTCTTCCCACTGATCACCAATGTAAGGAGCATTCTTCCCACTGACTACTAATGTAAGGAGCATTCTTCCCACTGATCACCAATGTAAGGAGCATTCTTCCCACTGATCACCAATGTAAGGAGCATTCTTCCCACTGACTACTAATGTAAGGAGCATTCTTCCCACTGATCACCAATGTAAGGAGCATTCTTCCCACTGATCACCAATGTAAGGAGCATTCTTCCCACTGACCACCAATGTAAGGAGCATTCTTCCCACTGACTACTAATGTAAGGAGCATTCTTCCCACTGATCACCAATGTAAGGAGCATTCTTCTCACTGATCACCAATGTAAGGAACATTCTTCCCACTGATCACCAATGTAAGGGACATTCTTCTCACTGATCACCAATGTAAGGAGCATTCTTCCCACTGACCACCAATGTAAGGAGCATTCTTCCCACTGATCACCAATGTAAGGGACATTCTTCTCACTGATCACCAATGTAAGGCGCATTCTTCCCACTGATCACCAATGTAAGGAGCATTCTTCCCACTGATCACCAATGTAAGGACCATTCTTCCCACTGATCACCAATGTAAGGAGCATTCTTCCCACTGACCACCAATGTAAGGAACATTCTTCCCACTGATCACCAATGTAAGGAGCATTCTTCCCACTGATCACCAATGTAAGGAGCATTCTTCCCACTGACCACCAATGTAAGGAACATTCTTCCCACTGACCACCAATGTAAGGAGCATTCTTCCCACTGATCACCAATGTAAGGAGCATTCTTCCCACTGATCACCAATGTAAGGGACATTCTTCCCACTGACTACCAATGTAAGGAGCATTCTTCCCACTGATCACCAATGTAAGGAGCATTCTTCCCACTGATCACCAATGTAAGGAGCATTCTTCCCACTGATCACCAATGTAAGGAGCATTCTTCCCACTGACCACCAATGTAAGGAACATTCTTCTCACTGATCACCAATGTAAGGAGCATTCTTCCCACTGATCACCAATGTAAGGGACATTCTTCCCACTGACCACCAATGTAAGGGACATTCTTCCCACTGATCACCAATGTAAGGAGCATTCTTCTCACTGATCACCAATGTAAGGAGCATTCTTCCCTCTGACCACCAATGAAAGGAGCATTCTTCCCACTGACCACAAATGTGAGGAGCATTTTCCCAATGACCCCATATAAACTAATCTTAACACCAAAAGTCCAGCCACCCTGCACAAGGAGAGAGAGAGAAGCAGTGACTGGTTGCCTCTTCTGCCCATCGATTGGACCAGCTAAATGGTCATTGTCGATCGGGATCCTGCCAGCTTTGAAAGCATTGCATACATGAACGCTCACTTTCCTCTCCATGGTCTGTATGCCGCCATGTGAACGCACACTTCCCTGCCTTTCCTTTTTCACTTGTGACTAACGTATGACTCAAGCCTACAGGGCATTGAAATTTCAAGTCCCCAACATTGTCATATGTCAGACCCCAATGCTGATATCTACAACTACATGGATTCTTAGACATCCTATAGAGATTGTAGCAGAAGCGACAGATGCTTCCTGGACGTACCATACCTGAGAAGTCGTCTTCCTGCACGCTGCAAATGGGATGGAAAATTAACCTGTACAATAAATCTCACTTTAATTATAAGACTCTCAAGAGTGCCATCCACTTCCACGTCTCTAATCGTAGCAGCTCGTTCACCGGCCTCTAATGTCACCATGAACCGTCTACATGAAGCGCAATGAATAGCATACTAAAGGATTACTGCACTTCTATCAAATATCTATGGTGGCTTGCTGAAAGACAAATACTGCCTGCAAGGTGTTTCCAGGCAGCTATATAATAGATGGAGGAACAGATAAAGAAACCCCAGGATTTTCCTATCGGTGTTTCTGTCCAATAATGTTGGCCAGCAAGCAGGGTCCACTGTTGTCACTACCAGGAAGCGGGTTCAGAGCAATGATGTGCAGCAGATGCTGGAGCGAGAGGACATGAAGTGTCAGCTTTCATTATAGAATACCTGGTGATCCTGCCATGAAGGCTCTTGTTCAAGGATGTCATGTATAGGGTGACAACTGTAAGCCAACTGTGTTCTTACGTTCTCACCCTGTCACATACACCCTGGTGGGGACTATAAGTGGCCAGGAAGCTGTTCCAGAGCAATGATGTGCAGCCGATGCTGGAGTGAGAGCATGTAGACCGGAAGGGACAGCTTTTATTACAGAATACCTGGTGATCCTGCCATGAAGGTCCTTGTTCAAGCACTTCCTGTATAGGGTGACAACTGTGAGAGCATGTAGACAGGAAGTGGCTGAGGGGGGCAAAAGGAGACCAAGGACAAAGGATAAAAAAAACAGATAAAAGCAGTATTTTATATTTAAAAAAAAAAAATTATGATATACATTGCTTTAGCAAACGACATAATCTGCTGATGTTTATAGATCCACCTTAGACTTAAGCCCTGTACACACGGGCGGGAATCCCGTCGGAAAAAAAACCCTTTGGTTTTCTCGATGGGATTTCTGGCAAGCTTGACTTGCCAAGCCCTGTGTACTGACGGCCATTCAAAAGAACCGCCGTTCTTTTGAATGGCAAGAGCGTGGTGACGTCATCGACTACGACGAGCCGGCACTCGTCACATTCGATGCCGTCGCCGCCATCTTGCTACACCCCACACTAACCTTGTATGCTACCGAGGATGCGTCAAAGTCTTATCGAGCATGCCCGGGTTTACCTCGGACAGGTAAGCATACAGACGACCAGTTTTCTCGGCAGGAAACACTCTGCCGAGAATCCCAACGAGAAAAATAGAGAGTACGTTCTCTATTTTTCTCGTCGAGATTCCCGGCAGTTTTCCCCGACGAGAAACCATAAACACGAACGGTTTTCTCTGCAAAAAGCTCTCCCAGCAGTTTTCTTGCTGAGAAAACCGGTCCTGTGTACGAGGCTTTAGTGAGCAAATATAAAACCTTTCATACATAATGCGGCACAATTCTAATGCCGTGTACACACGACCGTTTTTAATGTCACTGAAAAAAACTATGTTTTTCTCGACGTGATTCTTCTCAAGCCTGCCTTGCCTACACACTATCGTGAAAAAAAAACGCTCGACCAAAGCGCGGTGACGTACAACACGTATGACAGCACTATAAAGGAGAAGTTCCATTCGGATGGCGCCACCCTTTGGGCTGCATTTGCTGATCCTCGTGTTAGTAAAGTTTGGTGAGAGACTTTTCAGCCTCGTGCTCTTCAGTCCGTTACAGCGTGACGAATGTGATATCTCCATTATGAACGCTAGTTTTACTAGAACGAGCGCTCCCGTCTCATAACTTGCTTCTGAGCATGCACGTTTTTTTCCTGTCATTAAAGCCTACACACGCCGTTTTTCACGACGAGAAAAACGAAGACGTGAAAAACGTTGAGAAAAAATAGAGCAGGTTCTAAATTTTTAATTATATTTAAAACACAATACTCACCTTACGGCAAGCAAAAGATTTTTGAAGTGCCCGCAGTCTGTGGGATTCAGCGCCAAAGTGACCGCCTCCGGATTTCCCAATCGATCCATGTGTGGTGAACACCGAGAACAGATCGTGTGAAGGCAGGTCGGCCTAGTCCTGAGCCCAATATCATCTCATATCTGGTAAGCAAGCCATTTACTTACTATTGGATGTGAAGCTTATACTATCAACCTGTCTGAGTATTACGCCTTCCGCCGCATAGGAATACCTTCACGGCAACAATCCGTTATATGTCATCTTTGGACTAGTCTCCCATAGATATTACATCATATGGACTTTTATCAATTGAGAGTTTTATGTCATAAGTTTTATTTTCATTTTTATTTTGATCAATTTATCTTTTTCCATTTATATTTGTTTGTTTCACTTATATTCCAGCTTTGAGATATCGGTTGGAATATCGATTGGAATTTCACATTGTTTCAGAGATTCACTGTTATCACTGGGTTGCGCTTCTTTGATTTCCTTTTTCCCTAAATTTTTAATGCCCATTTTTCACATCGAGAAAAATGCTCTGGAGCCCACACACGATCATTTTTAATGACCATTTTAAAAAATTGCATTTTTCTTGTCATGAAAAACGGTCGTGTGTACGCGGCATTATAATTTAAAACCGAACAGTCACATATTTCTCATAACATTCAACCATGACTGGTTCTCTCCTCGCTGTGCAAAACATCTGCAAAAATTTGCCACTTGACATCACAGCTGTCAGCGCCCTCCGACCCAAACACAACACTATTACATACCTATGGCAACTAAAAAGGAAACACACCACCACAAACAAGAACTGGTGACGTTTGGATGCCATTTGCCGGGAAAGCCTTTTTCCTGCAAAACGCTGGGTGACGGGTTAAGAGACAGCGGGCATTAATCCTATAGTATCTTTGCCAAACTTCCTTTTTGTGGTCAGCCGGAGACAGCCCAGAACTGCTTAAAACATGGGAAAGTGAGGCTGTCATATGGTAAGGAAAAGGGAGAAAATAAAAAAGAAGAAGCTAAAAACCACAACCAACCCAACTCTCTGCAGCTTTCCTCCTAAACGTGACCCCGAGCAATTCTGCGCGCTCAGACTTTTTTTTTTTTTTTTTTTCTTGAGGATAATTTAAACCATACACAGCACTCGGAGCTGCCACGTTTTCAGCCTCTGCATTCCAATCTAATCTCCGCACTTTAAAACTGACAAGCTGCGTTGCTTATCCGAGGGTGACCCAACAGAAACCGAAAAATTACAACTCATCCAACTCGTGCTCGCTATTACGGAAAATAAACAGACACGGCGAGCGTGGCGAACAAACATATTTTGTTCCAAAAAAAAAGGAATGACTGTAACTGGTGATCTGACAAAAGTTGAAAGAAATATTTGCCACTGGAGAAAAGTAAATTAAAAGCAAACATTTGTTATATTGCAGCTCACCATGTGTGGTGGGCTGCATTAGCTTTCTTTTTTTTAGGCTTTCTTTCCTTTATTATCACCTGGTGACCTGGCCAGTAAGTCTGCAGTTTTTCAAAATAAAAAGCTGTCCTGCAGAATGTATCAGTTACGTACACACAATCGGACCTTTTTCCGATCAAACTTCCATCGGAATTTCATTGGAAAAAAAATAGAACAGGTTCTAATTGAAAATTCCGATAGAATTCATCGGAATTTCTCCGATGGGGCCCACACACGGTCGGAATATCCGATGCAAAAACTCCGTCTGACTTTTTTCATCGGAAATTCCTATCGTGTGTACAGGGCATTAGAGGGTTGAGACAAACCATTTACCACAGGCAGGGGTGATTACAATGATCAGATATTTTTTTATTATTTATGTAAAATCTTTATCGCAAAAGGCAAGAAAATGTTGCTGTAGCTGCAGTGTGAGCTGGAGTTAGGCTTCTATTTGTTAGTGTTTCTAAATCTGCGAGTACATCTAACTCTCTTCTAACCCCAGGCTGATAATGCGGCTGTCAAAAAATGCCCCCTGTGCTCCTTCATCCAGAGTGGTGGCAGTCTAATTCAGGAGGTGTGTTAATGGCCAGATCACCAGGTGAAAACAGAGGTAAAAAGACAAGAGAAAAGAAAAAGGGAAGGGAAGGAATGGAAAAAGAGAAGGAGGAATGGAAGAGAAGGGAAAAGAGAAGGGGGAATGGAAGAGAAGGGAAAAGAGAAGGGGGAATGGAAGAGAAGGGAAAAGAGAAGGGGGAATGGAAGAGAAGGGAAAAGAGAAGGGGGAATGGAAGAGAAGGGAAAAGAGAAGGGGGAATGGAAGAGAAGAAAAGAAAAGAGAAGGGACGGGAGGGGAAAAGAGAAGGAGGAATGGAAGAGAAGAGAAGGGAAGAGAAGGAAAAAGAGAAGGAGGAATGGAAGAGAAGAAAAGAGAAGGGAAGGGAAAAGAGAAGGGGGAATGGAAGAGAAGAGAAGAAAAGAGAAGGGAAGGGAAGGGAAAAGAGTAGGGGGAATGGAAGAGAAGGGAAGATAAGGGGAAAGGAGGGTAAAAGAGAAGGGGGAATGGAAGAGAAGGGAAGAGAAGGGAAAGAAGGGTAAAAGAGAAGGGGGAATGGAAGAGAAGGGAAAAGAGAAGGAGGAATGGAAGAGAAAAGGGGGAATGGAACTGAGAAGAGAAGATAAGAGAAGAGAAAGGAAGGGAAAAGAGAAGGGGCAATGGAAGAGAGAGGAGAGAGGAGAGGAGGGAAGGGAAAAGAGAAGGGGCAATGGAAGAGAGAGGAGAGAGGAGAGGAGAGGAGAGAGGAGAAGAGAGGGAATGGAAGAGAGAGGAGAGAGGAGAGGAGAGGAGAGGAGAGGAGAGGAGAGAAGGGAAGGGAAAAGAGAAGGGGCAATGGAAGAGAGAGGAGAGAGGAGAGAAGAGAGAGAAGGGAAGGGAGAATGGAAGAGAGGAGAGAAGAGAAAAGAAAGGAAGGGAAAAGAGAAGGGTCAATGGAAGAGAAAAGGGGGGATGGAAGATGGAAGAGAAGAGAGGAGAAGAGAGGAGAAGAGAAGAAGACTATATACAGTATTACGCTATAATACAGGAGGTGTGTTATTGGCCAGATCACCAGGTGAAAGCAGAGAGAAAAAAGCCTAAAAAATAAGAAAACAAATGCAGCCACCACATCTGATATATGTCTCCAACATATAAAATTTTTTCGATTTTGGCTTAATACCGCTTTAAGTACGTCCATGTGAATGAGGCCTTATGCCGCGTACACACATCAGAAAAAGTCAGATGGGAGCTTTTGGTCGGATATTCCGACCGTGTGTATGCCCTATCGGACTTTTTCTGTCGGACTTAGATAGAGAGCAGGTTCTCTATTTGTCCGTCGGAAATTCCAAAGGAGGTTTTACCATTGGCAAGTCCGACCGTGTGTACGCGGCATTATACTACTGCAGTGAAATTGTTGCTTGCAGTCTCATTCACTCTGAATGGAACTCCAATCCAATGCACCATGATATCGCTCCACAATGCACGACAATGCAAAATAATACCGATTTTGGGAATTTATAACCTGAATCATCACCACCCAGTATACCATTTGGGGGATACTCAAGCCCATTTAAAATTGCTGATATAAAATCCGCAGCACAGTCTCTCTCACATGTCGGGGAAAGCCATACATACAATACTTGACATGCCTGCACCGTATTCAGCCCCTGTCACCGTTACCAGGCGCTAAATCGAATAAACTCACAAAAGGACTCTCGGGGGCAGCAATATTGAATAAGAAATTTTCTGAGTTTGGCCCCATCCATCATACAACCAATGCCGAGGGTGGTAGAAATGGTTGTTTCATGTAAGAGTCATCTATCAATGTGCAAAATGAATCGACAAAGGAACAAAAGGTAATTCAAAGGGCAAGTCTTACATACTGTATATATATATATATATATATATATATATATATATATATATGTGATAAGGAGCCTGTACACACTAATATTTCCTACTATGACTCATTTATATATGGCACCAGCATATTCCACAGCGTTGTGCAAAAGAGAGGAAATCTAACGGCTATATTAATGACATTAAAAAAAATTTGAAACAAAAGGACTCTTGTATTAAATTGTATTGTAACTGTACTTTCTGCCCTCATGTTGTAAAGCGCTGCGCAAACTGTCGGCACTATATAAATCCTAATAATAATTAAAGCCGTGTACACACGATCGGTTTTACAGATGAAAACAGACCGATGGACTTTTTTCATCGGACAAACCGATCGTGTATGGGCCCCATCGGTCTTTTTTCCATCGGTGTTTAAAAATAGAACATGTTTTAAATTTATCTGATGGTTAAAAAAACGATAGCAAATTACTATCGTCTGTGGGGAACTCCATCAGATAAAAAACCCACGCATGCTCAGAATCAAGTCGACGCATGCTCAGAAGCATTGAACTTCATTTTTCTCGGCTCATCGGAGTGTTTTACGTCACCGCGCTTGGAACGGTTGGTTTTTTGACTGATGGTGTGTAGGCAAGACTGATGGAAGTCAGCTTCATCGGATTTCCGATGGAAAAATCCATCGGTTTAAAAACCATAGGAAATCAGATTGTGTGTACAGGGCTTAAGAGTCCTGCTGGTAACAGCTTATAATCAAATAAGGAGACAGGAAATACATGCATCTGTGTTCAGAGCAATACAATAAAATAAAAAAGAAAGAAAGAAAAAATACAATAAAATAAATAAATAAATAAAAGAAAATAAATAAAAGAAAATAAAAAAAAACAGCTAAGCAGCTACAAGCACAACATTTTTTGTAGCCCATGTGCAAGAGGCCTTATTTCAGGTTTCCTTTCTTTTTTAATTACTGTGTTGTATAATGTTTCCATTTTTTTAAATATTAACAGTCCAGACCTAGATGTAATAGGCAAGCTGATCTGAGTAGTTTATTAACAGGTGAATGCTACCTGCAGCTTCCCAAGCTGTTGTGGAACTGCAGTTCCCAGCATGCCCAGAGACAAGGGCTGAAGCCGCGTACACACGGCTGAGATTCTCGTCAGGAAAAAAACTTTGTTTTTCCTGACGAGAATCTTGACAAGAATCTTGTCCCGGCCGAGTGTACACACGTACGATTCAAAAGAACCGCCGTTCTTTTGAATGGCACGAACGCAGTGACGTCATTGACTACGACGAGCGTGCGCTCGTCACATTCGATGCCGTCGCCGCCATCTTGCTACACCCTATGCCTAGGAAGCTACCGCGCATGCGTCAAAGTCATTTCGAGCATACGCGGGTTTCCACGGCGACAGGTAAGTGTACACACGCTTGGGTTTCTCGTTGAAAAACAGGCCTTCTTTTTTCTTGTTGAGAATCTGGGCAGTTTTCTTGACGAGAAAACTGAAAGCCACGTACACACAGCCGTTTTTCTCGGCAAGAAAGCTCTGCAAGCAGTTTTCTTGCAGAGAAAACCGGTCGTGTGTACGCGGCCTCACAGCTACAATTTTACAGGTGGAGCAAATCTGTGCTACTTTGTATCAGAGTAAAAACATCTGCCCAAATATGAAGACGGGTTGTTACAATGTTGCCACAGATTGTAATGTTTACAAAGCCTGACATACATTGAAAAAAGCCACATGCCCTTCTAGCTGAACCTCTTCTGGCTCTTAGTTGATCCAGAGAAAGGCAACAAAAATCCCATAATTTAAAGTGTGGTCCAATTTGTGGCATCTAACAGCAATCACTCAAGCAGTGTTTTACCATGTGTGGATAAGGAGGCAGACTGTATATCGCAGCTCTTAAAGAGACCTTTTTCCAGCTGCTCAACCCTTTATCTTACAACCACAACCCTTGTGTCCTCTGTGAACAGCTTACCATTCAATTACCTATATTGGCCACTTGAATTATAACCAAAAATGTGTAAACACCCGACCCTCAGGACTACAGTAGTTGGGCAATCCTCCAAATATTTGGGTTGAGGTGTTTGGTACAGTTAAAGGGGTTGTAAACCCTCATGTTTTTTCACCTTAATGCATCCTATACAATGCATTAAGGTGAAAAAACATCTGACAGTTACGGTCCCCCAGCCCCCCCCGTTTTACTTACCTGAGCCCGTTCACCTGCTGCGCTCGCCCCCGACGTCCTCTTCTCCGCTCAGTCTGGCCGTTGATTGGCTAGAGTGGATGGATTGATAGCAGCGCAGCCATTGGCTTGCGTTGCTGTCAATCACATCCAATGACGGGGCGCACCGGGCCGAGTAATACAGTGAGCAGCTATAGCCGCCGGCTGTATCACGGGAGCACGCCCGCAAGAACTAACCCCCATAGGAGAGATCTCGCATGAAGGGGGTTTGTTCTTGCGGGGAGGAGCCAAGACAGCCGCTGAGGGACCCCAGAAGTCGGTGTTCGGGGCCACTCTGTGCAAAACAAGCTGTACAGTGGAGGTAAGTATAACATGTTTGTTATTTAAAAAAAAAAATGATCCTTTACAACCCCTTTAATACTGAACATTTCATTGTGGGCTTCCAAGCTTGTGGTAACTGTTTGATGAAGACCCTTTTCTGTTCCGGTATGATTGTACTCCTGTGTACAAAGCCAGCTCCATAAGGAAAGATGATTTGATGAGTTTGGTGTGGGGGAACTCGAGTGTCCTGCACAGCCCTGAACTCAACCCTACTGACCGACAACTGAGAGCTAGATCTTCTACCCCAACATCAGGACCTGACCTTACAAATGCCATATTTGGATGCATAGGGACATGTTTGACCAATTTAGTGTGGAGGAACTGAGATGGCCTATACAGAGCCCAAACCTTAACCCTACTGAAAACCTTGAAGATAAGTTGGATTCAACCTGTAAGCCAGGTCTTCTCATCCAACATCAGTACCTGACATTACAAATTACCTTTTGGTTGAATGGGGACATGTTTTGACCGATTTAATGTGGAGGAACTCGGATGGCCTACACAGAGCCATGACCTCAACCCCAGGTCTTCTCATCCAACATCAGTACCTGACCTCACAAATATTCTGCTGTCTGAATGGGCACAATTTCCCCAGACTACAAAATCTTATGTGTTATAGCCACAACAAGGTTACAACTCAATACTAATTCTCATGGCTTCGGAATGGGATGTTCAACAAGCGTTCTATTAATGGTTCACCATACAAAGACAATTGTGCTCCTCCAGCCCTTGTAATAACAGTTTGGGGAAGACCCCTATCTGTTCCAGCATGCCTGTCCCCCTGTGTACAAGTTCAGCTCCATAAAGGCATGGTTTGATGTGCTTTGTGTAGAGGAACTCGAGTGTCCTGCACAGAGCCCTGACCTCAACCCTACTGAACGACAACCGAGAGCCAGGTCTTCTCATTTAACCTTACAAATTACCTTTTGGTTGAATGGGGACATGGTTTGACCGATTTGATGTGGAGGAACTTGGATGGTCTACACAAAGCCATGACCTCAACCCCAGGTCTTCTCATCCAACATCAGTACCTGACCTTACAAATGCCTTTTTGGTTGAATGGGGACATGGTTTGACCAATCTGATGTGAAGGAATTTGGATGGCCTACACAGAACCCTGACCTCAACCCTACTGAAAACCATAAAGATAACTTGGATGCAGACTGTAAACCAGGTCTTCTCATCCAACATCAGGACCCAAGCTTACAAATGGCTTTTTGGTTGAATGGGGACATGGTTTGACCAATTTGATGTGGGGGAATTTGGATGGCCTACACAGAACCCTGACCTCAACCCTACTGAACACCTTGAAGATAAATTGGATGCATACTATAAGCCAGAACTTCTCATCTAACATCAGGACCCAACCTTACAAATGGCTTTTTGGTTGAATGGGGACATGGTTTGACCGATTTGATGTGGAGGAACTTGGATGGCCTACACAAAGCCATGACCTCAACCCCAGGTCTTCTTATCCAACATCAGTACCTGACTTTACAAATGCCTTTTTGGCTGAATGGGGACATGGTTTGACCAATCTGATGTGAAGTAATTTGGATGGCCTACACAGAACCCTAACCTCAACCCTACTGAACACCTTGAACTCAAAAGGGCATTTGTATTTTCAGGTACTGATGTTGGGTGAGAAGATAAATTGGATAAAGACTGTAAGCCAAATCTTCTCACCCAACATCAGTACCTGAAAATACAAATGCCCTTTTGAGTGAATGGGAACATGTCCCCTCAGACACAATCCAAAATCTTGTGGGTCGTCTTTCCAGAAGAAGTATAGTTGCAAAGGGGGGGGAAACTTCACTTTCATGTCCAAACTCCAATGGCCATGGTTGTGGAATGGGATGTCCAACAAGCTCATATACTGTAAGTAGGATTGTCAGGTGTCCACAAACCTTTGGCCCTTTAGTGTATACTCATAACCACCTTCCCTATGCTACCCCATCGCTCTATCCCTCCAAGAGTCAACAACCGTGTAAGCTCCATTTTGGAGAATACTGAAGCTTACGCTGGGTTAATGAAATCATCATCATCCTTGTCTGGAGTCTGGCGAATGGCCACTAACACTGCTTCCCCATACACAATGCTAAGCGACAGTGGAGCGTGGCGATGGTGACTACAAATACGGAGGTCCAGGGGAGGGCTGGGCCATGGGGCAGGGTGGCAATTGCCTCCCAGGACGCCCTAACTTATGTTCAAAATGGCCGGCAGCTGCTGCCCGCTACCATTTTCTTTTTTATTCTGGTCTAGGAAGTCGGGCCGGGGGCATGGCCACGGTGGCCGACTACTAGCTGTTGCATTCCCGGAGTTGTAGTCCACACTCAACCTTCTGGTGGGTGGAAAACACAGCAGCGCAGAGGAAACTACAACTCCCTGGGACCGGATTCTTGGAAGCAGGCAGGGGCAGGGAGTCGGGCTGCAGGGCTGGGCGCTGGCTGCAACTTGACCCCAGGATCAGGAGTGTTACTCCCCCCAGGAGACTGTGGCGTGCAAGGACCTGCTGAGCTGAGATCGGTGAGGTGAGAGACCCTGAGACCCCTAGCTGACCCCCCATCTCCCCCACCATACACCCCATGTAACCTGCCCCAGTGATCAGGCTGCATTGATGGGCACTGGAGTTGGCTGCACTGATGGGCACTGGTGAGGCTGCATTGAAAAACCAGGTGGGCCATGGATGGTGAGCTGATTCGGCGGTTCAATGGGCCACTTGACTGGACTTGCCCCCCAGGCCTAAGGCCGCCAGCCCTCCCCTGCTTAGGTCGGAGGATTGACTGGTAAAAGACACTGTCACTTTACAATGAATGGGCAAAATGACAGGTTCTCTTTAATCACCTCTCCTCACCTGTGACTCTTATGCCCCCGTACACACGATCGGACCTTTTTCCGATCAAACTTCCATTGGAATTCCGACGGAATTTCATCGGAAAAAAATAGAACAGGTTCTATTTGAAAATTCCGATGAAATTCATCAAAATTTCTCCGATGGGGCCCACACACGGTTCGAAATTTCTGATGAAAAAACTCCAACAGACTGCGTCGGTCTTTTTTTAACGGGAAATCTGATCGTGTGTACAAGGCATTACAACGCTTTTTTTTTTAGTTCCACAAATAAAGTGTGTCAATATGTTGCATACCCTGGGCAGAGCTTCTGCTGTCCTCGTGCGTAAATCCATCATTTCTTTCTAAAATTAGACACTTTTCTACGGATATTAAACTTGTCTGTTTGCTGATCTTTATGTGCAGAGAGCCAAACACAAAGTCCGCTGTCTCTTTGTGCCCTCAGTAAAGTTCAAAAACAAGTAAAAAAAATAAAGTAACACTACAGAGAAATGCACACTGCTGCTGATTCAGGTTTGAGAAGGAGTATGAACATTTAAAAGTCTAAAGAAGAACTACAAATAACAAAGTAAAAATGAATTGTCCATCATAAAATTAAATAAAACTACTGTATATACTCGAGTATAAGCCGAGTTTTTAAGCACAATTTTTTGTGCTGAAAATGCCCCCCTCGGCTTATACTCGAGTCACCTTTTTGTGCCTGATCTCCCAAACTTTGGGGAGCCGGTACCAACCGGCCGTAGGTCCCCTGGACCCCAAACTTGGCACACATATAGCCCCACTCTTTCTCTACAAGTGTGCAAAGTTTCTTGTCCAGGGGACCTACGGCCGGGGAGCACTGATTTTTCAAAGCCGGGCACCCCTTCCATAGACTCCCATGTTAAACGGTCATTTCTCTGGTGACTTTGGGGACCCGGTACTGGCCAGTAGTAGGTCCTCTGGATCCCAGACTTGGCACACATGTAGCCCCACTCTTCCTCTATAGGTTTGCAAAGTTTCTTGTCTGGGGGACCTACGGCCGGGGAGCACCGATTTTTCAAACCCGGGCACCCCTTCCATAGACTCCCATGTTAAACGTCAGTCTAGTCATGGGCACAGTGAGGCATGGACACAGTGAGGCACACCCTAGGCTTATACTCGAGTCAATACGTTTTCCCAGTTTTTGTGGTAAAATTAGGTGCCTCGGCTTATATTCGGGTCGGCTTATACTCAAGTATATACGGTAGCTTTGGCTGCGATATTCAGCTTTAATATAAAGATTTCCCTGCAGTACATTTTTCTGTCACTAGATGTCCTCAGCCTGATGGCAAGCATCAGTCAACCTACTTCCTCTGAGCCCAGGTTGTACTGGACCCCCCCCAGCCTGTGACTAGACAGTGAAAGGAGAAGCAGCACAGTGATGAGCTCATCTCTCTGTCACTCTGCCCTCTCCTCCAATCAGCATGCTTCTTGTCAGCACGTGAACTGATTGGCTCTTTGTGCTTCTTCTCCCTCTCCCAGTCTGAGCTCTGTTGTACCGGCACTGCAAGAGGCTGACACCAGGTCACATTCAGGTAAATAAACTTGCTGGGGTTCCTACTCTATCCACAAAATTGGTTGCACAGTCGTTTTGTTTATATGATCCAGAAAATTCTACTGGAAATGCTGAGCTTCCAAAACACAGCCGGTATCATGTGGTTCCTTCTAAGACCACCAATGGGGAGAGGCCGCCATGGAGCTGGATTGTCACTGTTGAACGAATTCCAGAACCAAGTTCCATCTCTCCGGACCGCCTTTGAGACAGAAAGTCGGAGTCACTAATATTTATTTTACTGTCTTTAGGTAATGAAGTGTTTGATTTGCACCGTGTCACTGTGGCCTGTGTTGTGTCTAATCTTCTGCTGCAGTGAGGTTACCCAGCCAACAGACAAGCTGCATACTATATGGTTTAACTCCTCAGTCCTTAGGGAACTGTTACTTTTAGTACTGCCACTCGCAACGGTACTTGCTTCTGTCATTGGACTTGTGCTGCACAGAGTGCCACGTGTTACTATGCATTGTTGGCCAGCCCTTTCCTCCCCAGCCTGATTGTCACTGGCCCATCCCCTTTCTTTCATTGGATTTGTGTGGGTGTTACCTAGAGCAGTCTTACATGCAAAAACAGCCCGCCTAGGAATGCCCACTCCTCCAGACATCCACCCATCAAAGCATTTTGATATTCGCATAACTCCTCCCAAGGGCCAGCCCACTGCTTGCATCAGGGCTGAGGGTTCCGGAGAGGAGAAGTGTCAAGACCTGGGTCACCTGCTGATGGCACTGTGCTTCCCTGAGCGGAAGGTTGTAGTTCCGGTGTCCACAAGAGGGTGCCTCCCAGCAGATTCCAGTAATCAGTTTCACCTAATGCCGGCTGCTGTGAGAGTATTTAGGCCCTTCTCTACAAATGCATCTTTCTCCAGTGTTTTGCTCTGCTGCCAGAGACTGCGTGCCATTTAGCCTGACTATGACCCTGATCTTGCTCCTGCCCTGCATCCTGTGCCGTACTGCCTCTTATCTGCTCCTCTTGTTCCTGATCCAAGTCCTAGTTTTCTCTTCCCATATGTTCTTTGCATCTCCAGTTTACCCGGTTGATCTGTGTTCGCCATTTTGTGTATACTGTATATTGGGGGAGGCACAGTGTCTAAGTGGTTAGCACTTCCGTCTAGCAGCAATAGGGTCGTCGATTTGTATCCCAACCATTGCAATACCTCCATGGAGTTTGCATGTTCTGGTAGGTTACTTGGCTCCTGTCTAAATTGGCGTTATGTTTTACTATAAATAAATCTCACTTAAAAGAAGTACAGCCAAAGCTCGTTTGGCTGTACTCCTATGGATCACAGAAGTGCAGTTCATTCTGCACTCCTGTAACCCCGATTTCACAGAGCTAGTCCAGGTTTGGACAAGATCGCGACCATGAACTCGGGATCCGCCCACATGCCTGGACCACCAACTGGCCCAGCCTCTCAGCGAGCCACCCTCTCCACAGCCCAGCACTCCAGTGAGCGAGGAGGGGCAGAGCAGAGAGCAGTGTCTGACAGTCACCAGCTCTCTGTTCGGGGGAGCGGTGAGAACTGAGCAATCTGCGGTGTTAGATCGCTCGGTTCTCAGTGTTGCAGGCGCCGGGGGACAGATGCAGCATCGGACCAATGCTGCATCCACCTAGGTAAGTATAAATCTGAAAAAAAAAAACAGAAACCCTATACTTCTCTTTTAAAGCATACACAGTCTGGTCTCAGTCTCCTAAGTGTAGCTACACAGATTTGGCCATCCCTGCCGCTGATTCCTGAAAAGGAGTACTGAGGTAGGGGCCATGTGATGATTTCAGGAAGCAATGTACAGCACCCTGCCGGCCACTGTGTGCTGCAGACTTTAGCTGTGCAATCAATTGCTTGAATTGTAATCAAACAGCTGATAGGCAGATTGCATAACTAAAGTGTGCAACACACAGGAAGAATGCAAATCTAAAGGGATGCTGAGGATGTGTTCTTTTATTTAATTCTCAGGAACAGGATGATGGCAAAGGTGGCAAAGAAAGCGAATAGCTGTGAGAGAGAGGGAAGCTATGTATAGCACCATTCCGACCCCCTTACACCAGCCATGATCTGCCTGCATTGCATAAAGAAACACAGAGACCTTGGCATCACTGGGTCTAAAATAAGGTACCGTATATACTCGAGTATAAGCTGAGTTTTTCATCACTTTTTTTGTGCTGAGAATGCCCCCCTCGGCTTATACTCGAGTCACCTTTTTGTGCCTGATCTCCCGGAATTTGGGGACTCGGTACCGGCCTGGACCCGAAACTTGGCACACATGTAGCCCCACTCTTCCTCTACAAGTGTGCAAAGTTTGGTGTCCAGGGGACCTACGGTCGGGGAGCACCGATTTTTCAAAGCCGGGCACCCCTTCCATAGACTCCCATGTTAAACAGTAATTTCTCTGGTGAATTTGGGGACCCGGTACTGGCCGGTCGTAGGACCTCTGGACCCCAAACTTGGCACACACGTAGCCCCATTTCTCCTCTACAAGTGTGCAAAGTTTGTTGTCTGGTGAACCTATGGCTGGGGAGCACCGTTTTTTCCAAGCCGGGCACCCCTACCATAGACTCCATGTTAAACGTCAGTCTAGGCATAGGCACAGTGAGGCATGCAGATGGACACCCTAGGCTTATACTCGAGTCAATACGTTTTCCCAGTTTTTTGTGGTAAAATTAGGTGCCTCGGCTTATGTTCGGGTCGGCTTATACTTGAGTATATACGGTATGTTATTCAAAGATTTCATTAGTGTGTTGATGAGGGAGGAACCAGGGAAGGCAAAATATAAGCAGATGAAACTTCAGCTTTAATGATTCTGGGTGTCGGAAGCATCAAATTGCACTTAGGAGATGTTGTGTGCCCTTTCATCCAAAATGGGTGTTGTTAGTGATGCGTTTAGAATACTGTGCGTTTACGTGACCCTTGGTGCATTCCCCTTTGTTTGTATAGAGAACATAATGAGCGACTGAAATGCAGCGGAAAGGGATATGATGTAAGGCGTCACCCAACCCAAGCTGAGGGCTCTGAAGTTGAGTTGAGTTGAGAGGTATCTTAATATAGCGCAGTCTTATCCCGAAGGGTCCCGACGCGCATAGCAGAGTTCCTGGGAAAAGAGGAACCAAGAGCAGCACAGAGCGGCAGAAATGGTGGGAGAGAGAGGCTACGCAGGAAAGGCTTGCGTGAAAAGCCAAGTCTTCCGTAACCCGCGGAAGACCGGGATAGCAGGGGCCTCCTGGAGCTCGACAGGGAGGCTTTTCCATAATACGGCACCCTGGTGGGAGAAAGGCCCGACCACCACGCCGGATCTTCTTGGGCAACGAGATGTGGAGGAGATCTCTGCCGGTAGATCTGAGTGATCTGGCAAGTGAACACCCCACAGCAATATAGTCTCTAAAAGAGAGAAGAAACCGGCAGCAAAAGAAAAAGAAACCAGAAGAAATGAAAAGCATGAAACTACGACTTCACTTTCTGCGCAACAAAAGCGTTCCAGCTTTGCCGCTCTACGAAACTCGGGGCGTGTACAAAGGCCAGGCGTGATGAAGGCGCTGACCTCTCCCTGCCCTGAGGTCAGCCCTGTACAGCAAAGCATGACGACTCAAGAATGACAACCCCGAGCCATCAGCGAGCCGCGTCACAAGCCTGCGGGAGGGTAAGGGTAAGGTGATTGAGCGTTAAAATGGAACTTCAGACAAAAAATGTTTGAACCAAACAGACTTTTCAATCCGTCTGCTTCCTCTGAGGGAGATGTAACCCCGACAAATTCAGAAATAACTGTATCTTTATTTAAATTAAAGCCAGTTTCCACCTTTTTATCATCCATTGTTACAGTGCTGCTGATCTCATGTGGCCTCTTTGCATCCACTTCAGCAATATCTGCATGGCCTTTCACTGTACATTCTACAGGAGGCTGCGAGTGGGCAGGAAGGTTCATTGTTGACGCTGCATGTCTCTTCTGCAATAAATTGCCCGCCTGCTCGCAGTTGTTTCATTGGAGACTCTAGTTCTCCTTTAAACATTTAAGCAGAACTACAATTGAAACGCATATGTGGAATATTTCAGCTGCCAAAATATTTCCAGTTCTGTTCAGCCAGTCTAGTGATTTACATATCTCCACCACATTCGCCTAGAGCAGTGGTCTCCAAACTGGGGCCCATGGGCCAGATGTGGCCTTTTCTGCCATTATTCAGCCCTTGGGGGCACTACTTCCCCCCCTGCTACAAGGCACTAGGCTCCCACTGAACACCAACAGTAGGGAATAACTCCTTGCACCGACACCAATGATGGGACCCTATTCCAAAACCATTCCTCCCACTAAGACCAATGACAGGGGACTATTCCTCCCACTAAGACCAATGATGGGCCACTATTCCACTAACTTATACCAATGATGGGGCAATATTCTGCCAACTAATACCAATGATGGGGCACTATTCCTCCCATTGATACCAATAATAGGGCACTATTACTCCCATTGATACCAATAATGGGGCACTATTACTCCCATTGATACCAATGATGGGGCACTATCCTTTCTATTGATACCAATGATGGGGCATTATTCCTCCCACTAATACCAATAAAGGGGTATTATTCCTCCCACTAAAACCAATGATGTGGCACTATTCCTCCCACTAAGACCAATTATGGGCCACTATTCCTCCCACTAAGACAAATGATGGCCCACTTTTCCCTCCACTAATACCAATGATGAGCCACTACTCCTCCAACTTATACCAATGATGGGGCACTATCCTTTCCATTGATACTAATAATGGGGCATTATTCCTCCCACTATCACCAATAAAGGGGTATTATTCCTCCCACTGAAACCAATGATGTGGCACTATTCCTCCCATTAAGAACAATTATGGGCCACTATTACTCAAACTAATACCAATGATGGGGCACTATTCCTCCCATTAATACCTATGATGAAGCACTATTCCTCCTATTAATACCAATAACGGGGCATTATTCCTCCCATTAATACCAATGATGGGGCACTATTCCCCCCGTTGATACCTATGATGGAGAACTATTCCTCCAACTAATACCAATAATGAGACACTATTCCTTCTCCTACTGACTCCTACTCCTGCTGACCACCAACCTTGAGTCATTATTACTCTCACTGACACTGGGGAATGTTGTATTTTCTCTGGCCAGAATCTGGCCCCCATAAAGTCTGAAGTACAGCAAACTGGCCCTTTGTTTAGCAGGTGTGGAGACCCTTGGTCTAGAGCAGGGGTGGGCAACCTCGGCCCTCCAGCTGTTTTGAAACTACAAGTCCCATGAGACCAGTAGCGGTGCGTCCATTGAGGGCGCCGGAGCACCGCCCCCTCTCGTTCCTGCACCGCCACTGAAAAACAATACATAGGTTCATGCACTGCATGAACCTATGTATTGTCGCCGCTGCCGCCCACTATTCAGATGGCCGGCCCCCTGGCGAGCGCCGGCCATCTGAATTAGAGTGGTGGCCGGTGGTGGGTGTGTTCTGGAAGTATCTATCAGAGCCAGCGGCTCTGATAGGCTTTCCGATTACAGCCCTCAGGCTGTAATCGGCTTCCAAATAGTTCACCAAGGGACATACGGGGGGTGCGTTCCTTGGTGAACACTGACACGCATTTCAGCCAATCAGGTTCACCGGATCTGGTTACCGGTAACCTTTTCGGCTGAAGCGACATCGAGTGGCGACAATTGATGGCACAGTGGCGACAATTAATGGGCACAGTGGCGACAATTGATGGCACAGTGGTGACAATTGATGGCACAGTGGCTGCGTTTGATGGCATGGCACAGTGGCTGCGTTTGATGGCATGGCACAGTGGCTGCATTTGATGGCACAGTGGCGACAATTGATGGCACAGTGGCGACAATTGATGGGCACAGTGCTGACAATTGATGGCACAGTGCTGACAATTGATGGCACAGTATCTGCGTTTGATGGCATGGCACAGTGGCTGCGTTTGATGGCATGGCACAGTGGCTGCGTTTGATGGCACAGTGGGGACAATTGATGGCACAGTGGCGACAATTGATGGCACAGTGGTGACAATTGATGGCATGGCACAGTGGCGACAATTTATAGGCACAGTGGCTGTGTTTGATGGCACAGTGGCAAAAATTGCTGGGCACAGTGGCGACAATTGCTGGGCACAGTGTCGACAATTGCTGGGCACAGTGGCTGCGTTTTGGACACAGTGAGGCTGCAATTGATGTTTTTTTTTTGTTTTTTTTGTTTGCGCCCCCCCAAAAATTGTGAGCACCAGCCGCCACTGCATGAGACATTGCCAGACCTTAACATTCACAGGCATGACTCCTAGAGGCGGAGGCATGATGGGATTTGTAGTTTCACCACAGCTGCAAGGCCGAGGTTGCCTACCCTTGGCCTAGAGCAACCTGTCTCACTGCAACCAATCTTATTGTCTACCCATCATACCCTGGGTGCTTGGGGTTAAAGGCAGCACAGTTGCCTAGATGGTTTTTCAGCTTCTATAACAACTCTGTCTCCCCCAGTTGTAGAGTCACACATGGACACTGACCAACCCTTCATCTCTGCCCAGCTTGTATAAAAGGCTAAAGGTTAAAGGCATGCACCAAACACAAGGGAGGACCCCCTCTGCAGCCTTTTTTTTAGGCAGGCGATTAATCACATGATCGATAGACCATATGATTAGGCTCTATTAGCCGATAGGAGAAGAGTATAAACAGCAGCAAACTTCTTTTATGGCGAGCCATCCATGTGTGAGAGAGGTCACCGAGTGGTCGTGTAAGGCCACGCCGCCTGAGGAGGCCTGGGGGAGAAAAGACTAAATGAAAGAAAACAAAAATTAAGAACATCAAAAACACCGCCCTGGCTTAATTGTTGTCAGTTCTCAGTGTCTGCCTAAGCGCTTGCAGATCTCACACTGTTTGGAATTACGGGAGCGTCCAGCATATTTTTATTAATGTCATACCCGGCTGAGTGTGGCCTGTCCATCAGAGGGACCTTGGGTGGTCCTGCACATGACTGGTGCTGCTCAACCTCCGGAGGCTTCATTTAGGGCTTCTAATATTCATGTGTTTTTTATTCTGGGTGCCGGGTGATGAGAGTGCCACTAACAACAACTGCTTCTGCACTCAAAACCTGTCCCCAAGGCAAAGATAAAATTGGGCTTGTATCGGAAGATCAAACCTTATGACATCAGAGTGATTTGTTGTGCGTTTCTGGAGACAACGCTCAACAACAGTGGTCTCCAAACTGTGGCCCTTTGCTTGCCTCTATCTGGCCCTTGGGGCGCTATTCCATCCACATCTGACACTAATGATGGGGCACTATTCCACCCACTGACAACAAAGATGGGGCACTGTTCCACCCACTGACACCAAGGATTGAGGCACTATTCCTCCCACTGACACCAAGGATGGGGCACTATACCACCCACTGACAACAAAGATGGGGCACTATTCCACCCACTGACACCAAGGATGGGGCACTATTGATCTTTTATTGAAAAGAAATCAAGCAACCAATTTTTATACAAAAGTAAAAAACAAAACCATAGTACAAAACTTCAACAGAAAACAAAGGAATACATATCCATGTTCAGAATATATACAATATACACATAATCCACTACCAAAACATCCCTAGAAAACTATCTACATAAAGCAGCAGAGAGGGCCTAAGAGGCACAACCCATCACCTATGTACGCAGCCATTTATCAAAAATTCATCAAAAATACTGATAATCTAGGGTGATAAGAGACAGACAGCCACACCCGGGAAAGAGACTCCTGGCAGTCAGGGAGGCATGAAACCCCTCCACGCCTTCAACCAAGCCCCCTGACCCCGCTTGTCTCTTTCAAGCTCCCGAATCTTCCCCACCTCATGCAAAATGTCATACACCACCACCTCAACAGGAAGGAGTTTTTGCCGAATGCTGACCTGACACCGTGCATTCCAGGTGAAATAACGGACTACTAGGCTAACTAAAAAAAGTGTATCCAAACAAAAAACTCCACCGGTATTGAATGCTCCGTACACCCACTCAGCATAATCCAGCCTGGAGAGGAAAGGGACACCGAGGGCCCGCCCCACCTGTTTGTACACCTCTATGTTAAAAGGGCAATGAAGCAGAAAATGGTCCATAGTCTCCTCCTCATCTGCACACTCCTCCCGAGGACAGCTACGATCCATCCCACTGCGGAATTTCAAATTGCCCCGAACATAGAGCTTCCCATGGAAGCACAACCAGGCCAGATCCCTAAATTTAGGGGGTACTCTATCCAAATTAATCAGTCTTAACCCCGCCCTCAAAACTGGGCCCGGGCAATCCCTTAAGGCCAGTGGGTCATGAAAGACTTCGCTCAAGACTCGACTCATAAGGACTTTCCTTGGAACCGATCTGAGATCTTCAGCCGACAATCGCCACTGCCGCAGTAACTTCAGGCACGGAGCGACATAGGCTGGTAGCTGACCACGATGACCCCTGCGATTCTTCACTTGGCCACCTTCTTCCCAAAGTCATAGAAAAGGCCTAAACCAAGATCTAAATATGCCTACCCATCCAGGAGGTTCCACTGCAAGCATATTACCAATGTTAAACTTTAGAAATAGCAGTGAAAAGAAAAGAACTGGGTTGACCATACCTAAGCCACCCTCCCTCCTGGATAGGTAGGTGACATTCCTCTTGATGGGGTTCAGTCTGTTCCCCCACAGCATCTGGAAGAACACACTACTGACCCTAGCATAGAGAGACACTGGCAAGATGCAGACAAAGCTGACATACAAGAAGATCGGAATCAGGTAAGTCTTAATCAGATCAACCCTTTCCCTCATAGATAACTTCCATCTCTTCCAGCTGACCACCTTAGTATTGGCAATTTCCAGTCTGCCTTCCCAGTTTTTGAGGCCATAATCGCCGGGTCCAAATTCAATGCCTAGTATCTTAATTCTTTCCTGGGGCACTGGAAAGGTGTCCGGGAGATCAAAACCCTCACCATCCTTTCCCATCCAGAAAACTTCAGTCTTTTCCTGATTGATCTTGGAGCCTGATGCTTCAGAATACCGTGATGTCAGAGAGACCACCTCCTCCGCTTCATCCGTCCCAGTGACAATCACTGACACATCATCCGCATAGGCAACAACCCTCAATGGCGGCTCACCCGGGAGCCCCACTGGTACCCCACACAACATGCCGCTCTCTAGCCTCCTGATGAAGGGGTCGATTGCAAACACATAGAGCAGGGGACTCAGGGGACAACCCTGGCGCACCCCGGAGCCAACCCCAAAGGACTGTCCAACCCAACCATTAACAAGAGGGAAGCTTTCTGCCCCCTTATACAAGACTTTCAGCCAATCGACAAAACCACCCGGCAGACCGTACTTACTAAGGAGCAACCACAGGTACTCATGGTTAACACGATCAAAAGCCTTTGCCTGATCCAATGTCAGCAAATACTTTCCCCAGCCTGCAGCCCTGCACCGCTCCAAGGCCTCCCGGGCAGCTAAAACCGCTGAGAAGGTGCTCCTACCCTGGACCGAACAGTGCTGATGGCGAGAAAGCAAAGACTCTGCCACTGACGATAGGCGCCAGAAAAATATCTTTGCCAGTATCTTTCTATCGACATTAAGAAGGCTGATGGGGCGCCAATTCTCAATCATCGAAGGATCTTTACCCTTTGAAAGAAGAATCACAGCCGAGTGCCTCATGGAAGGGGAAAGCACCCCCTCAGCAAGGCAACTGTTAAAAACCTCTACCAAATGCGGGGCCAGACTAGACTTAAAGGCTTTGTAAAACTCAGCCGTCAAGCCATCCGGTCCAGGCGACTTTTTGATGGCAAGCTGTTCAATTGCCCTCATCACCTCTTCGACTGTGATCTCCTCTGTCAAATTCATCAATGGAACATCTCCACCATTTAGACCTGGAGTAGAGTCCAAAAAGCTTTCCATCTTGTCACGATCAAGCTCTTTCCTCCCAAGAAGGTCGGCATAAAAGGACCTCACGACCTCCAGAATCCCTGACCTGGACTTTGTCAAGGAACCTGTACTGTCCTTAAGGCCAACGACCGTTTTAACAGCTACACCTTGTTTGCAGTTCTGGTAAGGGTCAGGCGAGTGGTACTTCCCATAGTCCCTTTCCAGAACCAAAGAGGCATGCCGGTCATATTGACACTTCCTGAGAAGGAGTTTCACTTCGGAGATTGCCCCAGGATCTCCTCCTCTCGAAACAAGAATATCCAGCTTCCTCCGTAAACGTTGGTAGGTCATGTATTTATTAAACTGATTTCTATTGGCTAGGCCCCTGAAGAATCCAGCGATCCTCTTTTTGGTCAGCTCCCACCACTCAGCCTTGCTGCTACAAAAGTCCAGGATGGTCACCTGTGCCTGAAAGAATTCCTCAAAGGATTGTCTAACATGTTCTTCCTTGAGTAGTGTCGAATTTAATCTCCAGATGCCCTTGCCCCTCTGAGGGGCGTCTGAAGCATTCAGTACCACAGATAGCATACAGTGATCAGAGAACTCTACTGCCTGCACCACTGGGGGCGAGAAAGCAGAGGCCTCCTTCAAAAAAAAACTATCTATCCTACTCTGACTATTACCACGATGAAAAGTGAACCCCGTGTCATCTGGGAGGTGCTTAATGTGCACATCCACAAGACCAGCATCCCTAACCATACTATTTAAAAAAACGCTATCATATCCCAGCCTGTCCTTGGGCCTAGTTACTGTATTAAAGTCACCTCCAAAGACCACTTGCCGGGATGTAAAAAGAAATGGCTTGATCCTTGTAAAAAGGCATTTCCTGTCCCACTTTGTGTGCGGCCCATAAACATTGATTAGGCGCAGGTCCTGCCCTCCCACAAGGACGTCTAAGACCATACATCTCCCAATCTCCACCTCAATAACCCGCCGGACAGTTACCATGCCGGTTTTAAACAACACCGCCACACCGCCGTAAGGCTCGGCCGCAAGAGACCAGTAAGATGGACCATACCTCCACTCTCTCTTGGCCATATGAATATCTGCCAAGGAGGTGAGCCTAGTCTCTTGCAAAAATAAAATTTCAGCATCTAATTGGCTGAACAAAAAGAAGGCCATAGAACGAGCTCTTACTGACTTAATGCTGGCGACATTAATTGTCACCACTTTTAACGGAGGGGGAACCGCCATTTGGGTTATTGGGTGGATTGCTTCTTAGCTCCCCTCTGCTGCTCATCACCAGAAGCCTCTCTCTTTCTAGAGGCCGCCTCAAAGTCCATTTCGGAATCGGAACTTCTCTCAGAAGAAGCTCCGGATGAAGAAATATCCCACTTGGAGGACCTATGACGGCTGGAGACAGGAACCGGAGCTTCCCGTCCCCGTTCCGTCCTCACCGCCTGCCTCTTCCGCCTCCCAACCTTCCTTCTCTCCTCCAGGTACTGCAGGTCAGCCTCAGAGATGCCCTCATCTCTTATTTTTTTCTTTAAAGTCTTTCCACAAGACTTCTTTACAGAGGAAGGGGCGCCCTTTTTAGTACACGCTGGTGGGGGGGGGTGATCCCTTTAAGTCAGACTCAGGAGGGGTAGACTCCTGGGGGGTAACAGACTCGGGGGGCACAGACTTGGAAGGTTCCGACACAAGAGGAGAGGGTACAGTAGGCTGGGGGGACACAGAGACAGAAACAGAAGGAGTACTTACAGACACAGGAGGGGTGGCCACAGGAACTGGAGAGGGATCCTGAGCAGGACCAGGGGAGGGGGTCACCGCAGAGGAGGATGGTACACCAGGGGTCTCACCCTCCATCCTGTCCAGCCTTGACATGTCCTCTACTACCTCCTTCTCCATATTGTGCCAGGCTTCAGGACATCTGCTGTAGGGGTGGCCAAGGCGCAGGCACAGGTTGCACCTGATCATTTTGGTGCAGTCCTTGGCCATATGACCCTGACCCCGACACACTGAACACATCAAGGCTGAACAGGAGGAGCTCAAGTGCCCCTTTTCTCCACAGCGGTGACACAGCTTCGGCTGACCAGGGTAGAAAACAGTCATCCTATCCCTCCCTATGAAAGCTGAGGAGGGCAAGTGACGGACAACATTCCCATCCCTGGCCAACCTGACTGTTACCGACCATCCCCCAGTCCAGATGTTACGCTCATCATGGATTTTATTAGGTTTGGTCAAAACTTCCCCATAGTTCCTTAACCAGACCTCTAGATCCCGAGCAGGAACACTCTCATTGGTCAGGATAATGGTTATTTTTTTTACTGTTGACCTCTGAGAAACCGCAACTGGGACCAAACCTTCCCATTCAGGTCTTGACCTGCACCGAGCCTCATATCGCTCCCAGAACAGGTCAAGACCCTCTGGCCTGGTGAAACTAACCGTATAGTCCCTTGTCCCAGCTACGTGTATAAAGGCATACAGGTCATTTGCACCAAAACCCATCTCCAATATCAAGTCCACCACTGCACGCCGTGCTGGAGGGTTGGCACCACCTTCCCATTTCAGGATAACTACATTACGTCTTGGACCCCCAGCAGAAGCCAGAGACCCAAGACCAGATCTTGGGGTGCTCAAGGTGGCAGCTTGCAGTGGAAAACCCCGCTTGGGAGCGGGACTACCAGGAGCAGAGTGTGCCACCTGTGCAAAAGTAGGTTTATCAGGGCCAAGGGCTGACACTGAAGCCACATCACTCTGTATATTATTATTATTATCAACTGTATGAACTGAAATGGCAGGATCTGTAGCAGGATTGTTCATCACATTGGTACTGGGGTGATTGTTATCAGTCACAGAACTATTCAAATTCCCATCAGGAATAGTCACAGTTGCTGCAATACCAGCTGTCTCCTGATGCTGCACTGTAGAGTCCTCAGCAGCAGTGGGGCAAACAGCTTTGGACTCAGCCAAAGAAGGGTTAATGGGCTGTGCTGACACTTGCAGTCCATCCACAGAAATGACATTTTTTAAATGTAACTCTTGCTGCATTGCAGCCTCAGCAGGCACAACATTGCTGCACACAGGACTAGCAGCCTGATTGTCATTAGGCACATTGTCAGTCACAGTGTTAAAAGGAACAAAAACAGTCTTATCCACAACATGGGACTTAGCAGGCTTAACCTTATCAGGTACATCATCAGTAATGTCTTCCTCATTAAATATCATCTGATCCCCCCGCATAGGAGACTCCATTACCTGGATGGCCCTCAGCATGCCTCCAGATTCCTGGGAAGGCATGGGGCTGCTTACCTCTCCCTGGGGGGGCAGGGGGTCAGAACTGGGGGTCTCCTCCTCCTCCACCTCCATCTTTGTCACCCTTCCAAACCTTTTGTCGTTACAAAATTTTTCTTTAAAGGGCCCATCTCTGCCTTCCATCATGGCCACGATGGTCTCCTGATGATCCACACGGACCTTGGCCAGCTGGATTTCCGGATCCATGGATCCCCGTTTCTGGCTGTGTAAGCCCTCACGTTGCCTTCGCAGGCGCTTCAACTCCGCTCTCAACTTGTAGAGCTTGTCCCTCTCCCTGTTTAGGAGCCTTCATCCTCACCAGGGGCAGAGAGATCGGCTTGTGCAGAGGCAGGCAGTTCACCTGATGGCCCAGGAGATGGCTGGGAGCCTCCAGCAGGAGAAGCCCCGCTGCCCTCCATGGCCTCCCCAGAAAGGGGGCCAGGGAGCTGGGATAGATTTCACCACCACTCCCCTCTCACAGAGCAGCTTCAGAGGCACCTTCCTCCTGACACACCTGTGCTCCAATGATGGGCGGGGCACTATTCCTCCCACTGACACCAAGGATGGGGCACTATTGATCCCACTGACACCAAGGATGTTGCAATATTCCACCCACTGACACCAAGGATGGGGCACTATTCCACCTACTGACACCAAGGATGGGGCACTATTCCACCCACTGACACTAATGATGGGGCACTATTCCACCCACTGATACCAAGGATGGGACACTATTCCTCCCACTGACACCAAGGATGGGGCACTATTCCTCCCACTGACACCAAGGATGGGGCACTATTCCTCCTACTGACACCAAGGATGGGGGACTATTCCTCCCACTGACACCAAGGATGGGGCACAATTCCTCCCACTGACACAAAGATGGGGCACTATTCCTCCCACTGACACCAAGGATGGGGCACTATTCCACCCACTCACACCAAGGATGGGGCACTATTCCACCCACTCACACCAATGATGGGGTGCTTTTCCTCCCACTGATATCAACAATAGGACACTAGTCCTTCCACTAAAACCAATGATGGGGCATTGTTTACTTCCATTGACGATTGGGACATTTTCTACTCCCGCTGGCCACAGTCCGGCCCCCCTAAAGTCTGAAGAACAGTAAACTGGCCCTTTGCTTAGAAAGTTTGGAGACCCCTGCTCAACAATAAGATTTCTAAGAAATATATTAAGAAAAACTGGATTTTCAAGGTGCCAACAAAATGTAATATAAAATCCCCAAATCTTATTGAAATAAATGTATATTTAAAATCAACAATTCCATAAAAACCTTCACAAAATATCCATGCGGCTTTGATACATATGCAGTAGTTTCATCTCAACATGTTTCACCAATCACTGGCTTCCTCAGGAGACTCTTTGGCCTACTGCACAAAAGTCACTACAGATAAAAACATAAAGTGTAAGTAAACAATAAACATATTCAGCGCATCTAAGGCTCCATGTACACAGAAGCTGATAAACTGCAGTTTATTGGCGTTTTGCCATTTTTTTAAAAAGCCCATTAACTGCACTCTATGTTAGCCTATGTGTTCATGTACACATAACGTTTTTTAGCTTTAATGAGCAGTGGTGTTAATGGGCTTTTTTCTGAACGCAAGAAATTTGCGTTCAAAGTGCCGTTTTTCGGCAGAAAAAAAAAACGCAAAAAAACGCAAAACGCCGAAAAACGCTCATAAACGTTTTTTAGCGCTTTTTGGTCCATTGAAAAAAATAAATAAATAAAAATAAATAAAAAAAAAGCTAAAAAAAAAAGCTACACTGAAAAACGCTAATAAAAGCTAGTAAAAAAACGCTGATAAAAGCTAGCTTTTTCTGCTGCTTTAAAAACGACCGTTTTTGAGCTTCTGTGTACATGGAGCCTAAGTATATGATATGGATATTTATCAAACATCCTTGTGCAACCCTAGGTGAGAGAGCCTTCCAAGCAATCTATACCTACCTTGTACATTTATATCTGTATGGATGTTAAAGTAATACAATTTTTTATATTGTATCAGATCATATACTTAGATTTGCTGCATATGTTTACTGTTTACTTACACGTTATGTTTTTATCTGTAGTGAAATTTTGTGCAGTTTTTCAAAGAGTCTCCTGAGGAAGCCAGTGATTGGCGAAACATGTCAAGCTGAAACTACTGCATATGTATCATAGCTGCATGGATATTCTGTGATGGTTTTATGAAACTGTTGATTTTAAATATATACATTTATTTCAATCAAATTTGTGGATTTGAAAATCCTGTTCTTTATATGTTTCTTGTACTTGTTTGGTGGGATGAGGTGCCTTTGGACCTCAGACACCAGGTAACTTAATCTACTGGTTTGTGCAGTTGCATGTCATGACAAAGAGTTACAGGCACTTTTTTGGGGCAGGATCGCACATTTTTCTCCCCGCAGACTTCAATGGGCTGCCAGAAAAATGCAAGTAATGCATGTTTGTCACGCATTTTAATGCCTAACAGCTAATCTCTTCCTCTCGTCTTACACTGAACTAATCAAATACACCTAAAAACACGTGGAAATGCAGGTAAAAAGATGCCTGGAGAAGCTGACGTCCAAGTGTGAATCTAGCCTACAGCTACCAACCTGACATGTTTATGGCACTGGGAGAGACTTCATCAAACCGGCCCCATTGGACTGTGTTGTCTGACAGTCCCAATGCAAAGACAAAGCAAAGAGCCCTGGTTTGTATCGGGGCAAATCACACTGAGGCACCGCATTGGTATGTGTGTTGTGATAAAATAACACAGGTATACATTTTATTTCAATGCAGAATTTTATAATGGGGCACAACACACTACCACACATTTTATTATTTTCTAAACTGAAAGTAGCATTGTCAGGCCTGCCTGCTGGACTACAGAACTCCCCCTATCCCCTCTGGACTACAGAACTCCCCCTATCCCCTCTGGACTACAGAACTCCCCCTATCCCCTCTGGACTACAGAACTCCCCCTATCCCCTCTGGACTACAGAACTCCCCCTATCCCCTCTGGACTACAGAACTTCCCCAAACCCTCTGGACTACAGAACTCCCCCAAACCCTCTTTACTACAGAACTCCCCCTATCCCCTCCGGAGTACAGAACTCCTCCTATCCCCTCTTTATTACAGAACTCCCCCTATCCCCTCCGGAGTACAGAACTCCCCCTATCCCCCCTCTGGACTACAGAACTCCCCCAAACCCTCTGGACTACAGAACTCCCCCAAACCCTCTTTACTACAGAACTCCCCCTATCCCCTCCGGAGTACAGAACTCCTCCTATCCCCTCTTTATTACAGAACTCCCCCTATCCCCTCCGGAGTACAGAACTCCCCCTATTCCCCCTCTGGACTACAGAACTCCCCCTATCCCCTCTTTACTACAGAACTCCCCCTATCCCCTCTGGAGTACAGAACTCCCCCTATCCCCTCTGGACTACAGAACTCCCCATATCCCCTCTGGACTACAGAACTCCCCCTATCCCCTCTGGACTACAGAACTCCCCCTATCCCCTCTGGAGTACAGAACTCCCCCTATCCCCTCTGGACTACAGAACTCCCCATATCCCCTCTGGACTACAGAACTCCCCCTATCCCCTCTGGAGTACAGAACTCCCCCTATCCCCTCTGGACTACAGAACTCCCCCTATCCCCTCTGGAGTACAGAACTCCCCCTATCCCCTCTGGACTACAGAACTCCCCCTATCCCCTCTGGACTACAGAACTCCCCCTATCCCCTCTGGAGTACAGAACTCCCCCTATCCCCTCTGGACTACAGAACTCCCCCTATCCCCTCTGGACTACAGAACTCCCCCTATCCCCTCTGGAGTACAGAACTCCCCCTATCCCCTCTGGACTACAGAACTCCCCCTATCTTCTTCTCACCCTGGAGGTGTAGCTCTGGGGATGTACCGACATCAAAAGGAACTGAATTCCCAGCAGCTGACCCTACAAGAATGATACAAGCCTGGTGATGATGTCATTGGGCCCAATTTATATTTATTTATTTATTTTGCTTCTCCAGAAACAAAATAAAATGAATAGTGGGACATGATCTAGAGGAGGAGGAGGAGGGGAGGGGGAGGGGGAAATTGGGTCATGCCTGGACATAAACTTTAAGGGCTCATTTACACATGTGGTAGCCCTCTGAAGAGCGATCTGCGGTGCGTCGCTTTTCAAAGGATGTTTGGCAGGCGGTGAGCAGGCGTTATGTCGCTGCCGGTTTTAACCTCTAAAAGTCCCACACCACCAAACCGCAACCACCTGTACATTGTACATGAATGGGACATGTTGGGTCTTCAGCTCTTGCCATGACATACATGCACCCCTTTTGAGGCTTAAAAGGGTGCGGTAATAAAAATGGTTCAGCCATGTTTGTTTACCCCCCCCCCCGACCACAACTGTAAACAAGCCCTAAAGGATCAGGAAACACAGGAAGGTGCTCAGCATAGTTTTCTCGCTCAGTCGGAGTCCAGCCAATAGTCTGCATGAGATCTGATGCAGGAAGCGGCGTCCACCTCTAGGTAGGTATCCTCCAGGTAGGTGTCCTCTAGGTAGGTATCCTCCAGGTAGGTGTCCTCCAGGTAGGTATCCTCCGGGTAGGTGTCCTCCAGGTAGGTGTCCTCTAGGTAGGTATTCTCAAGGTAGGTATCCTCTAGGTAGGAATCCCCCAGGTAGGTGTCCTCTAGGTAGGTATTCTCAAGGTAGGTATCCTCTAGGTAGGAATCCTCTAGGTAGGTATCCTCCAGGTAGGTGTCCTCTAGGTATGTATCCTCTAGGTAGGTATCATCCAGGTAGGTGTCCATCAGGTAGGTGTCCTCTAGGTAGGTGTCCTCCAGGTAGGTGTCCATCAGGTAGGTGTCCTCTAGGTAGGTGTCCTCTAGGTAGGTATCCTCTAGGTAGGTATCCTCTAGGTAGGTGTCCTCCAGGTAGGTATCATCCAGGTAGGTGTCCTCTAGGTAGGTATCCTCTAGGTAGGTGTCCTCTATGTAGGTGTCCTCTAGGTAGGTATCCTCTAGGTAGGTGTTCTCTAGGTAGGTATCCTCCAGGTAGGTATCCTCTATGTAGGTGTCCTCTAGGTAGGTGTCCTCTAGGTAGGTGTCCTCTAGGTAGGTATCCTCCGGGTAGGTGTCCTCCAGGTAGGTGTCCTCTAGGTAGGTATCCTCCAGGTAGGTATCCTCTATGTAGGTGTCCTCTAGGTAGGTGTCCTCTAGGTAGGTATCCTCTAGGTAGGTGTCCTCTAGGTAGGTATCCTCCAGGTAGGTAGCGTTGGCCCGGCCATGTCAGTGACTGATGGGTGCTGTGAATATGTTGGCAGGCGGTGTGATTTCCTTGTAATTAGCTGTTTGGCTGGAGATCCAGTTTATTCCCCCGGCAGAGTCAGTCTCAGTCCCTGAAGCGGATTGGAGGGGTTAATGGTGGATATTCATGCAGATGACGGCGCGGTGCGGCGCTCGCCATCCTTCTACACGTCCACCATCATCAGAGTGAAAGGCCCATAAATTCTGCACTCTCTGCACTTACACACTCGGCTGAGCTCACTCCCTCCGTTCCATAAAGCCCGCCCATCCCCCCTGCCGCAGCACGCCGCAAACTTCCCCTCCAAGATATGGGCGGCCTCCAGCACCAGCGGCAGGCCCAGCACAACGTAAAGTTTTCTTAAAGCCCCACCTCCGGTCAACATGCAATTACATCTTTTAAAATCATTTCATTGTGATGTCATCACTGGGTTCCTGTGCTTCCCTATGCAGTACACACAGATCATGGATGGTGGGAGAGGCTAGCATGGTGCTGTGCATAGCCTCCTGCCTCTCACTGCTATCAGCTTCCTCTGCTATCAATCAGCTTGTTACTAAGCATCAAATGAAAGCACACCTCATCAGCATCCCTTTAGATTTGCATGCTCCCTGGGTGCTGCAGAATAAAGCTGTGCAATCTGCTGATCAGCAGATTGCACAACTAGAGTCTACAGCACCCAGTGGCCAGTATGGAGGAGCCTTGGCCTCTCACAGCTATTATCTTTCTCTCCCATCATTCACTTTGTTCCCAAGCATTATATAAAAGAACACATCACAGCATCCTTTTGGACATGCATGCTCCACCATGCATTCCACTGGGTCCTGCTGGCTTCAACTGTGCAATCTGCTGATCAGTCGCTTGATTACAAATCAAGCAACTGATCAGCAGATTGCACAAGTACAGTCTACAGCACCCAGTGGCCAGTATGGAGGAGCCTCGGCCTCTCACGGCTATTATCTTTCTCTCCCATCATTCACTTTGTTCCCAAGCGTTATGTAAAAGAACACATCACAGCATTATTTTGGACATGCATGTTCCTCCATGCAGGCCACTGGGTCCTGCTGACTTCAACTGTGCAATCTGCTGATCAGTCGCTTGATTACTGATGGGCACTGATGAGGCGGCACTGAGAGGTGGCACTGAGAGGCAGCACTGAAGGGCACTGAGAGGTGGCACTGAAGGGCACTGATAGGTGGCACTGATGAGACGGCACTGAGAGGTGGCACTGAAGGGCACTGATAGGTGGCACTCATAGGTGGCACTGATGAGACGGCACTGAGAGGTGGCACTGAAGGGCACTGAGAGGTGGCACTGATGGACGACACTGAAAGGTGGCACTGAGAGGTGGCACTGATGAGACGGCACTGAGAGGTGGCACTGAAGGACACTGATAGGTGGCACTGATGAGACGGCACTAAGAGGTGGCACCAAAGGGCACTGAGAGGTGGCACTGATGGACGGCATTGAAGGGCACTGATAGGTGGCACTGATAGGTGGCACTGAGAGGTGGCACTGAAGGGCACTGAGAGTTGGCACTGATAGGTGGCACTGAAGGGCACTGATAGGTGGCACTGATGAGACGGCACTGATGGGCGGCCCTGAAGGGCACTAATGGGTGGCACTGATGAGACGGCACTGAGAGGTGGCACTGAAGGGCACTGATAGGTGGCACTGATGAGACGGCACTGATGGGCGGCACTGAAGGGCACTAATGGGTGGCACTGATGAGACGGCACTGAAGGGCACTGATAGGTGGCACTGATGGGCACTGGTAGGTGACTTTGATAGGCGGAACTGATAGGTGCCACTGATGGGCACTGATTGGCAGCACTGGTGGGCAGTAATAGGTGGCACTGGTGTTCTGCCACTGTGGGGTTCCCCAGCTGTCCTGTCCCTGCTATTGGCAGCGCTGGTCTGGCATCTGTCTCCTTGGCAGCCAATGACAGCTGATCATGTGATGTAAACAGAAGATTGTAATCTGCTTTTTTTTCCCTCTGTCAGCTTAAGGAGAAAACAAGACACCCTTTGCATCCCTGATAGTTCTCCCACTGCTTTGGACCCTTATATTTTCTTGGTGTGCTGGTGACATATATCTCTTGTTTTCTGCCACCCTGGGGGGCCCCAGTATAGTAGGAAGGGAGCTCACTGCAGAACATGTGAAAGGGCCCGTTGTGGGATCGTAGTAAAGGGCCCCAGGATATATAAATATATATATAATTGCATTTTATAGTTGGCCCCCCTACTTTTGTCCCTGTCCCCCCATGTGCCCCCCCTAAATATGAAAGCTGGAGACGCCACTGCCTCCACACTCACCACATCTCATCCAATAGAGCACCTTTGGGATGTGGTGGAACGGGACTTTTTGCATAATGGATGTGCATCCGACAAATCTGCAGCAACTGTGTGATGCTATCATGTCACTATGAAATCTCTGAGGAACGTTCCCAACACCTTGTTGTATCTGTGCCACCAAGAATGAAGGAAAAAGGGGGTCCAACCCGCTACTAGCAAGGTGTACCTAATAAAGTGGCCGGTGAGTGTATAAAAAAAATATATAAATGTGTAAAAAAATAAAATCCGCACGTGTGTCGCAGGGACCAAAAGGAAGACAAATCAATGATTACAATCCAACTGTAAATCAATTCTAATTGGTTGTCTGCCTGGCCTGTCCCTCTCCCCGTCTTCTCAGACCCAATGGAAACAATGAATGCTCTGTGTGGCTAATTGATTTTATCCCGGCAGTCTTTCAGCAAGGATTCTAATCACATTCCAGGGCCCAGAGACAATGCTAGGGGGGAATTCTCCACATTTTTATATGAAGTACAGTCGTTAGGATATGGAAGGGGAAATGCGCTTGAATGTGAAAGTCGCAGATAAAGCTGAACTCCCTTCCCCTCCAGTCTTGCACAGTTGTAGCGGCTCCTCTCCTGGACTGAAACGGCTTCCTCTGATTTCACTGCACACTGTGAGCTTCTCACCATGTGCATTAGAAACTGCAGCAAGTCATATAAAGCCCCGCCTCATTTCCTGGCTGGAGGACGCCCAGCATCATCTAGAACAGTGATGGTGAACCTTGGCACCCCAGATGTTTTGGAACTACATTTCCCATGATGCTCAACTACACTGCAGAGTACATGAGCATCATGGGAATTGTAGTTCCAAAAAATCTGGGGTGCCAAGGTTCACCATCACTGGGCTAGACCTTTCCTGTTCCTGGCCGGCCCCCTTTCATTCATTGGATTTCAGTTCTTTCAATCATGGAGGGCCAGCATCACATAGGGGCGTGTCAGTCACACGCAAGCCGCCCCCAGGAACGCCCACTTCTCCAGACTGACTTCCACCTAACAAGACATTGCTAGCATCAGGGTTGAGGGCTCGAGAGGAGTACTGAGAAATGCCCCCTTCACACGCCAAAGCGCATCCGCCTGCTCAGCGAGGGATCTCTCCAGCAGGGGATGACAGGTCCGTGTCTGCTCCGCTTATGGAGAGCGGACATGGACACAGCCCCGCTGTTCTCTATGGGGCCGTCCATACTGTCATCTGATCTGCCAGACAGATAGGGAATGGATCCCCCATCCGTCTGTTTTTGGCAGACAGGATGGGAAGGGGTGCCCGGCGGGTGTCAGCAGACACATGTTCGCTGACATCCTCCGCTCCATAGAGAACAATGGATGGTCCGATCACGTATGCCTGAAAAACAAACAGGCGGTCCTGATCGGATCGCCTGTGTAAAAAACAGCCGAAGGGAGCTGTGATGCTTTCAGGAAGCTATGTACAGCACCCTGCCGGCTCCTCCCAGTCTTTAGCTGTGCAATCTGCTGATCAGTCGCATGATTTGTAATCAAGCGACTGATCAGCAGATTGCACAGCTAAAGTCTGCAGCACCCAGGAATCGTGCAAATCTAAAGAGAAGCGGCAGATCTATTCTTTTATTTAACACTCAAGAACAGGGGTCTTCAAACTACGGCGGCCCTCCAGTTGTTCAGGAACTACAATTCCCATCATGCCCAGTCATGTCTGTGAATGTCAGAGTTTTACAATGCCTCATGAGATGTGTAGTTCTGCAACAGCTGGAGGGCCGTAGTTTGAAGATCCCTGCTCAAGAACAAGATGTTGATGGCAAAGAAAGCTAAGAGCAGAAGAGCAGTGGCGGCTGGTGGGTTCTACTTTTGGAGGGGGCAGCAGACAAACAACACCCCCCCCCGTGGTGCGGCACTGAAACAGCAATCCCCCCGCCCCCCCCCGTGGGTGGTCCGGCACTTACCCGCTCGTGTGGCGGGGCTGTGGTGTCCTCTCCTCCTCTCCTGGAGTGCGGGCAGCAGCAGCTCCTCCAGCTTCCTCCGCCGTGTGTCTCCTCTTCCGCCAAAGCGCTAGGCATCCAATAGGATCGCCTGCCGCTTTGGGCCAATCGGGAAACAGGTCTCACAGACCTGCCTCCTGATTGGCAGCGGAGGAAATTTAGTGTGATAATAACGAAAATCTATTTGCCATGGTCACACAACTGGGTGGCCTCAGGGGGGGGCGCAACTCTCTGCACTCCGAGCACACCCTTTTTTGTAGCCTATTAGAGGCTCAGGTTCTAATCAGGTGCTTCAAAAAAACACCCACCTCCATTGGAATCCATAGTCCGGCGCCCTGATATATAGATCAGGGGGTCGGACGCAAGGATAGGGGGAGGGGGCGCCCGTGTGCCCTCTATGGTTGGCCCGCCACTGGCTAAGAGCTGTGAGAAACGGGAAGCAATGTACAGAACAATGTTGGCCCCTCCCACAAACCATGATCTGCCTGCATTGCATAAAAAAAGCTTTGAGTCCCAATGATGACATCACTTGGTCTAAAAAAACTTGCAATGAAAATATTTAATTTAAAAACTTTCATTGGCGTTTTTCTGAGGGAGGGTGGGGAAAACCAGAAATGCCAAAATTTAGGCAAATTCAACCTTGACTTTAAACGGTACAATCATGACGCAAGACGCGTACGCATTAGAGTTCCCCTTTGAGATCGTTTTCTCTCTTGTTAATGTTGGGAGTCTGGAAAGGGAAGGAGGTACAAGCAAGGCTGAATTGCGTACAATCAGAGACGAGCCACCTGCGCTGTACACTGCGTCTGACAATCTGTGCCAGTCCTGTTTATGTAACCCCGTCCCAGCACCGCGCTCTATGACACATGATTGCTTGCAGCTGTATTTTGACAGGTTAAAACAAGGTGGTCAGTACAGATGTTCCTCTAATTGCAGGCTGGGGGGGGGGGGGGGGGTGGTATATTGAGATATTTCTAACAAACAACCTATCAAGCTGTCCTGTGGGAAGTGTTACTTGGGCTGGCGGGACGACCGTTGCTGGGGAACGATAAACCGCAATCACAAACTTCGCCCGATCTACAGGAAATTCGGGAATTAGGTCCATCACATGTCAACGTTTATTTTCAAAAGCTTAAGGAAAGAAAAAAAATTGGGAATTACATTCCAAAATAGCTATACAAATGTTTTTTTTTTTAGGTCTAAAATTGGAACAGTACAGCGCAGTGATGATGTCACCGCTACTTTCACAAGGTCATATCTGGGTTTGCAAAGGCCTTTGGCATACAACTAGTGGATGAACAGTATATCATTTGTGGCTATTGAGGAATAGATTTAAAGGGTAACTCCACTTTCATGGGGGAAAAAAATGCAAATAAAAAAATAATACCATATATACTTGAGTACGACCAGAATAAAAGCCGAGGCACCTAATTTTACCACAAAAAAATGGGAAAATGTATTGACTCAAGTATAAGCCTAGGGTGTCCATCTACATGCCTCACTGTGCCTCACTGTGTCCATGCCTTACTGTGCCCATGCTTCACTGTGTCCATGCCTCACTGTGCCCATGCTTCACTGTGTCCATGCCTCACTGTGCCCATGCCTCACTGTGTCCATGCCTCACTGTGTCCATGCCTCACTGTGTCCATGCCTCACTGTGTCCATGCCTCACTGTGTCCATGCCTCACTGTGCCCATGCCTCACTGTGCCCATGCCTCACTGTGCCCATGCCTCACTGTGTCCATGCTTCACTGTGTCCATGCCTCACTGTGTCCAGACCTCATTGTGTCCATGCCTCACTGTGCCCATGCCTCACTGTGCCCATGCCTCACTGTGTCCATGCCTCACTGTGTCCATGCCTCACTGTGCCCATGCCTCACTGTGCCCATGACTCACTGTGTCCATGACTAGACTGACGTTTAACATGGGAGTCTATGCAAAAAAAGCCCGGTTTGAAAAATCAGTGCTCCCCGGCCGTAGGTCCCTTAGACAACAAACTTTGCACACTTGTAGAGGACAAATGGGGCTACATGTGTGCCAAGTTTGAGGTCATGGGGACCTACGTCCGGCCGGTACCGGGTCCCCAAAATCACTGGAGAAATTACCGTTTAACATGGGAGTCAATGGAAGGGGTGCCCGGCTTTGAAAAATTGGCGCTCCTCAGCCGTAGGTCCCCCGGACAACAAACTTTTTACACTTGTAGAGTGGGGCTAAGTGTGTGCCAAGTTTGGGGTCCAGAGGACATATGGCCGGCCGTTACCGGGTCCCCAAAGTCCGGGAGATCAGGCGCAAAAAGGTGACTCGAGTATAAGCCGAGGGGGGCATTTTCAGCACAAAAAAAATTTGCTGAAAAACTTGTCCTTATACTCGAGTATATACGGTAATATGGCATATACGGTTGCAACACAAGTCATATTGTAATTGAATGTTATTAACGAGGAAGTAAACTTCCTCTGCTGACCAGGTGCCGTTCCTTCCAAGCACCGTGGCGTGAACGGCGGCTCCCGCGCGCATGCACGGGAGTGAAGTCACTGCGGGTATCACAGCGCCGGAGCCCGCAAACCCGCAAAGAAACTTCGGGGAAGATGTCGGCCGTGTCAACAGTGTCTGAATCTTCCCTCCAACCTCTTTGCATATTATTTTATATATACTGTGGTTCTGTACTTGCCACAAATGCTCCAGAAATCTCCCTCCACTGAGTCTGGCTGCAACCATTTTAACTGTGGGCAGCTGAAGCTGCTGCCTGTTCACTTCCTGGATTTACAGTGGCCCACCTCAAGCTCTGCAGCTCTCATTGGCCCTCCTCCCTTCCTGGCAAACTCACCAGAGTGAGAGTGTGAGAGAGAGCTGTGCATGATGTCATAAGCCTAGGCTAATGACCAGACAAGAAACAGGAAGGGGGCTGTATAAGGGATTTACTGGCAGAAAAAAAATGTTTTACTATCCAATGTTAAAACAACAAGAGCAGAAGATTTATTAGATGGAAAGATGAAAAAATGACTGAAGTTCTGGGAGGGGAAGAGGAGAGGAGAGAAGAGAGAGGAGGAATAAGAGGACAGAGAAAGGAAGTGAAGGGAAAAGCAGAGAGGAGGAAAGGGAAGTTAAGGGAGAGGAAAGGAGAAAAGGGAAAGGTAGGGAAGGGAAGAGTGGAGAGGAGGAAAGGGAATTGAAGGGAAAGGAAGAGGAGAGGAGAAAAGAGAGAAAAGGAGAAAAGGGAAAGGAAGGGAAGAGTGGGGAGGAGGAATGGGAAGTTAAGGGAGATGAAGAGAAGAGAAGAAAGGAGAAAAGGGAAAGGTAGGGAAGGGAAGAGAAGGGGAAAGGGAAGTTAAGGGAGGGGAAGAGGAGAGAAGAGAAGAGAGAGGAGGGAAGAGAGGAAAGGAGAAAAGGGAAAGGAAGGGAAGGGAAGAGTGGAGAAGAGGAAAGGAAAGCTAAGGGAGGGGAAGAGGAGAGGAGAGAAGAGAGGGGAGAGAAGAGAGGAAAGGAGAAAGGGAAAGGAAGAGAAGGGAAGAGTGGAGAAGAGGAAAGGGAAGCTAAGGGAGGGGAAGAGGAGAGGAGAGAAGAGAGGGGAGGGAAGAGAGGAAAGGAGAAAGGGAAAGGAAGGGAAGGGAAGAGTGGAAAAGAGGAAAGGGAAGTTAAGGGAGGGGAAGAAGAGAGGAGAGAAGAGAGAGGAGGGAAGAGAGGAAAGGAGAAAAGGGAAAGGAAGGGAAGAGTGGAGAAGAGGAAAGGGAAGCTAAGGGAGGGGAAGAGGAGAGCAGAGAAGAGAGAGGAGGGAAGAGAGGAAAGGAGAAAGGGAAAGGAAGGGAAGGGAAGAGTGGAGAAGAGGAAAGGGAAGTTAAGGGAGGGGAAGAAGAGAGGAGAGAAAAGAGAGGAGGGAACAGAGGAAAGGAGAAAATGGAAAGGAAGGGAAGGGAAGAGTGGGGAGGAGGAGGAAAGGGAAGTTAAGAAAAGGGAGGCGAGAAGAGGAAAACCAAGCACTCTCCTTTCCTATTATCAGACACACCATCCACAAAGGAAGAAGGGAAAAGAGAAGGGAAAGGAAGAGGGGAGAGGAGGAAAGGGCAGGGAAGGGAGAAGAGGAAAGGATAGGAGAAGGAAAGAAACAGTAAAGCGAAGCGAAAAGAAAGAAATAAGAAGGTAAGGGAAAGAAAATGCAAGTAAAGGGAAGGGAAGAAAACAGGAAGGAAAAGGACAGAGAAAAAAAAGATAAGATATATGAAAGCGGAGGGAAGGACAAGGGAAAGAAAAGAAGAGGAAGAAGGATGGAAGGGACAGGGAAAATAAAATAAAAAGTAGGTTAAAAAAAGGGGGGGGGGGGAAGTGAAGGGAAGAAAGAAAGATGGAAGAGAAAAAGGAAAGGAAAAGTAAAAAACGGAAAAGGAAGAAAGGATAAATGTATACATTGTATTCTAACTTTTTTTAATACAGAAGTCTTTATCCTAACCAAAGTCCTCTATACCGAAGCCCTCCTTCTTCTTCTCTACAGGATGTAACAACATCACTGAACTGACAAGCTGGATATGACATCAGCTGGCAAAATGGCCCTTGTTCTGTAGGGGTGACAGGTACTCTTGACTGCTGTTAGTAATCCATGTGACCTAGGAGTGCAATCTGCAGTGTAGCCGGCTGTAATAGTAGCCCAGCCGGCCCTGCGCAGGTAGCAAGCAGAGGTTACCCCCGCTTGATTCTATTCGTTTCGGCTAAGTAGGATCCTTGTGTCTAATATGCATTTTCTCTCTGGATTATTGAGGCTATTACTTAAGTCTGCGATGTTTACATACTACTGTGTCAGCAGAACAGGCCTCCTGCTTGTAGCCGACAGTTGCATATGCCATACGCAAATACACCCTGACACGACAGTTAATTACACAGAGTGCACGGCGGCACGCATGATCGCAGCACTAATGAAACCACTTTGTAAAGTGGGGAAGATCGCAAAGACGCGTCTCAATAACGTTCACTTATGTGAATAAATGGCTTCACACAGCTCAATTATACCGGCAAATCCTTCTATTTTCTTCCTAGAAAGCAAAAACGTGAGGTCTTTCCGGAGCAAATGCTACTCTGTAAACCAGCAGCCGTTACAGGAGAACTCCAGGCTGACATATAAAATATACACTCTTTTATTCCTGTACATTCTGTAAAGTTTAATCACCCAGAATATATGCAATATGGTAGAGGTGGGTGGTGATAGTGGTGTCACGTCCATGGCTATGCAATATGGTAGAGGTGGGTGGTGGTAGTGGTGTCACATCCATGGCTATGCAATATGGTAGAGGTGGGTGGTGGTAGTGGTGTCACGTCCATGGCTATGCAATATGGTAGAGGTGGGTGGTGGTAGTGGTTACATAGTTACATAGTTACATAGTTACATAGTTAGTCAGGTTGAAAAAAGACAAAGTCCATCCAGTTCAACCATAAAAATAAAAAAAATATCGTGCAATCCCATATACCCAATTCTATACCCACAGTTGATCCAGAGGAAGGCAAAAAAACCCAGCAGAGCATGATCCAATTTGCTACAGCAGGGGAAAAAATTCCTTCCTGATCCCCCGAGAGGCAATCGGATTTACCCCGGATCAACTTTACCTAGAACTGTTAGTACTCAGTTATATTATGTACATTTAGGAAAGTATCCAGACCTTTCTTAAAGCAATCTACTGAGCTGGCCAGAACCACCTCTGCAGGGAGTCTGTTCCACATTTTCACAGCTCTTACTGTGAAGAAACCTTTCCGCATTTGGAGATGAAATCTTTTTTCTTCTAGACGTAAAGAGTGCCCCCTTGTTCTCTGTGTTGACCGTAAAGTGAATAACTCATCACCAAGATCAATATATGGACCCCTTATATATTTGTACATGTTAATCATATCCCCCCTTATTCTCCTCTTCTCAAGAGTGAATAAATTCAGCTCCTCTAATCTTTCTTCATAGCTGAGCTCCTCCATGCCTCTTATCAGTTTGGTTGCCCTTCTCTGCACTTTCTCCAGTTCCCCGATATGCTTTTTGAGAACTGGTGCCCAAAACTGAACTGCATATTCCAGATGAGGTCTTACTAATGATTTGTACAGGGGGGCAAAATGATGTCTCTCTCTCTGGAGTCCATACCTCTCTTAATACAAGAAAGGACTTTGCTCGCTTTGGAAACCACAGCTTGGCATTGCATGCCATTATTGAGCTTATGATCTACCAAAACCCCCAGATCCTTTTCCACTACGGATCCCCCCAGTTGTACTCCCCCTAGTATGTATGATGCATTCATATTCTTAGCCCCCAAGTGCATAACTTTACATTTATCAACATTAAACCTCATCTGCCACATAGTCGCCCAATTAGACAGAGCATCGAGGTCGGCTTGTAAATTGGAGACATCCTGCAAGGACGTCATTCCACTGCATAGCTTGGTGTCATCTGCAAAGACAGAAATGTTACTTTTGATCTCAGACCCAATATCATTTATAAAGATATTAAAAAGTAAGGGTCCCAGCACTGAACCTTGGGGTACACCACTGATAACCTTAGACCATTCAGAGTAAGAATCATTAACTACTACTCTCTGAATTCTGTCTTTTAGCCAGTTTTCTATCCATTTACAAACTGATATTTCCAATCCTGTAGACTTTACCTTACACATGAGCCGTGTGGGGGGAACTGTATCAAACGCTTTTGCAAAATCCAAGTATACCACGTCCACAGCCACGCCTCTGTCCAAGGTTTTACTTACCTCTTCATAAAAAGAAATCAGGTTTGTCTGACAACTTCTGTCTTTCATGAATCCATGCTGTCTGTTGCTGAAATAGTTTTTTTCCAGCAAGAACTCATCTATGTGGTCTTTTATTAATCTCTCCAGTATCTTCCCAACTATGGAAGTTAAACTAACAGGTCTATAGTTACTTGGTAAAGACTTTGTTCCCTTTTTAAATATAGGCACCACATTGGCCCTGCGCCAATCCAGTGGTACTATTCCTGTCATTAATGAGTCCCTAAAAATTAGATACAATGGCTTTGAAATTACAGAGCTCAATTCTTTTAGGATCCGTGGGTGGATGCCATCTGGTCCAGGTGCTTTATCCACCTTTACTCTGTCTAAATATTTCTGGACCATATCACTTTTGAGTGGTGTCATGGCCATGGCTATGAAATATGGTAGAGGTGGGTGGTGGTAGTGGTGTCACATCCATGGCTTTGCAACATGGTAGAGGTGAGTGGTGGAAGTGGTGTTAAGTCCATGGCTATGCAATATGGTAGAGGTGGGTGGTGGTAGTGGTGTCACATCCATGGCCAGGGCCGATCCTAGACAGGGTGCGAGGGGTGCAGTTCACCCAGGCGCCACAGAGGTGGGGGCGCTCAAGCACCAGAGTGCTCCCCTCCCTCCTCCTTCTTGCTGGTATTCAGAGGCCGCTCACCGCCGCTGCTATTTTATCCCGCCCAAGCCCGTCCCCCATCCATCCTCCAGTCAGAGGAGATCGGAGCGGGTGCCCTGGGCGGACAGTAAGAGGGGGCGGATTTCTCCCCCTCCCTCTGCGCATAATATTAGAGCCTTGCATTGCCTTGGCCACCCAAACTGCTCCCTCCCCCTGCATCCTCATTGGCAGGGAGGAGAGCGACTTCAGGAAGGGCTCCACCAGCGCGGGGGGGGGGGACAAGCTCAGTAACCGTGGAAAAACAGACTGATTTCTTCCGTCCGTAGGACAGGAGAATCAGTCTGTAAATTCTGAGACGACTGGTGGCTGCAGCTCTGTAAAGTGTCTGTGACAGTGACACTTACACAGCCCAGCGAACACACCCCCCCCCCTCCTCACTGACGGGAGATCAGTGAGGAATACAGCTCCTCCCACCTCTGCTCCTCCAGTGACTTCCCGCCCCGCCCACACTATCCCCCGCATACAGCTGTATCTCGAGAGAGGATGTGTGGGCGGGAAATATGAAAACAGCAGCTGCAGATTCCTCTGTGAGACTGAAGGATTTCTGCTTCCAGCCTGGAAATGTGAGTGAGTGTGGAGGGACTATTTTCTTATTTTCGGGCACATGTACATCAAGCCGCCCCACTATTCTATTAGTCCCGGCTGGCGGAGTGATATTGCAATTCTCCGTTCGGCTCCCGGCTGCAATCCTCAGGAGATGTGAAGAAGTTGAGGGCTGACAGAGAAGAGCAGGAGGACAGCGTGGCTGCACTGAACACAGTGAGTGGGGATTAGAGGATAGAATACTCACTGTGTCCTATTATGTATTTCACAGCACAGCAGGTTATCAGCATTTCAATTATCACACAGGTAGCAGTAGCACTGTAAGCAGGTGCTCTATCATGTCTCTATCATGTCTCTATCATGTCTCTATCATGTCTCTATCATGTCTCTATCATGTCTCTATCATGTCTCTATCATGTCTCTATCATGTCTCCATGTCACATTGCTTTTGGGTGCTGACTTTGTTATGCCTGTTAACTTATTGCTGTACTTACTGTATGTAACAGCCATAACAAAGTCAGCACCCAAAAGCAATGTGACATAGCGACATGATAGAGACATGATAGAGCACCTGCTTACAGTGCTGCCTGTGTGATAATTGTAATGCTGATGATAGTAAGAAACGGTGTAATGCTAATTTACACTTCATTTTAACTGCTTCCCGTCCAGCGATGTATCAGTACGTCGCTGGATTGGAAGGGTGATATCTTGGTCATCACTACAGTAAAGATCAAGATACCATTTTTTAACACCAGGAATTCTGCACAAAGTAAAAGTAATCCTAGTGGCTAAGAAGCCCCTGTATTACTTTTACAGGCAGTGGAAGGGGGTTTCACCACCACCTTTACTGCTTTTAAGATGTGACCATTAGCATCTGGTTACTGGGACACAGTGAGAGGGATGGATGTCATTCCGCCCACCGTGTGATGTCAGAAACTGGAAGTGATGAGGATTTTATCACTTTCGGTTTCGGGCTCATTTAATGAAACCATTACCGGCTTGAACAAGTATCTGATCAAACTGATCTCGGTTTGATCTTATGCTTTGGAGGCCAGAGGACAAATATGGGGTCTAAAAGACCCCAGATCCCTCCATAAAGAGGACAGGTCATGGCCCATGCTATCACAAGGGATGTTGTTCATCTCTTGTGAAAGCAAAAATGAAAAAAAAAATGTAAAGATACAGTGTAAGATTTGTTTTTCTGTGTAATAAAATAAATAAAATACAATTTAAAAGAAATTTAAACTGCCCCCACTCCTTCATGCTTATTAATTGCAAATGCATGCGGTGGCTCCGCACACATATGTAAATCGCTTCAAGCCGGGGCCAGGGGTGGGGTCAAGGGCATGGTTGAAGGGGGCCCCGTCAGGTAGGCTGTACAGTGCCCCATGATTTCTAACAGCGGCCCTGCCCATTTGTCTCCCCCCCCCCCTCCTGTTCTTTCAAGACATTCACTAACTTTCACTTTCAGTTAGGCTGGTAATATACAGTACAAATTTCTTTCCAGCAACCACAGATTGCAGGAAAGAAACTTGCATGATTCCCCCATGCAGTCTCTGACCATCTCCTGTACTATATCCGCAGTCTCTGACCATCTCCTGTAATATGTCTGCAGTCTCTGACCGTCTCCTGTATTATATCTGCAGTCTCTGACTGTCTCCTGTAATATGTCTGCACTCTCTGACCGTCTCCTGTAATATTCTGCACTCTCTGATCATCTCCTGTATTATTTCTGAAGTCTCTGACCATCTCCTGTAATATGTCTGCAGTCTCTGACCATCTCCTGTAGTATGTCTGCAGTCTCTGACCGTCTCCTGTAGTATGTCTGCACTCTCTGACTGTCTCCTGTAATATGTCTGCACTCTCTGACCGTCTCCTGTAATATGTCTGCACTCTCTGATCGTCTCCTGTAATATGTCTGCACTCTCTGACCGTCTCTTGTATCATGTCTGCACTCTCTGACCGTCACCTGTAATATGTCTGCAGTCTCTGACCATCTCCTGTAATATGTCTGCAGTCTCTGACCATCTCCTGTAATATGTCTGCACTCTCTGACCATCTCCTGTAATATGTCTGCACGCTCTGACCGTCTCGTGTAATATGTTTGCACTCTTTGACTGTCTCTTGTGTCATGTCTGCACTCTCTGACCGTCACCTGTAATATGTCTGCACTCCCTGACTGTCTCTTGTACTATGTCTGGGGGCTCTTCCTAACAGACTCTCTAACATAAGCCCTCTTTGTGTGCAGCAGAGAGACTCTCCTCCAGGTCTCATTATTGTACGCTCTTCCTGTATTTTCTTTATTGTTAAAGGATCATGGGAGGATCCTAGGGTAACGACGACTTCTTAGGGGAGCATCTCTGTGTTTGAGTCGTTGCCAAAGAAACATGTGTAAGGGGAGGGGTTTGTAAGATGACCACGCCCACGTGGGGGGCGCCAGAAATATTTCTGCACCCAGGCGTCTGTGACCCTAGGATCGGCCCTGTCCATGGCTATGCAATATGGTAGAGGTGGGTGGTGGTAGTAGTGTCACGTCCATGGCTAGGCAATATGGTAGAGGTGGGTATTGGTAGTGGTCTCATGTCCATGGCTAGGCAATATGGTAGAGGTGAGTGGTGGTGGTGGTGTCACCTCCATGGCTATGCAATATGGTAGAGGTGAGTGGATCACAAGACTGGATGAATGCAGATATTCCAGCAGGTATACTTTGCTTGCATTTGCTCCCCTGCTGTTCTGCCGGCAGCCCAACCAAGTGGTATTACGGCCATGGCAATACAATGGTAGAGGTTGGTGGGTGTGGTAGAGGTTTGCTCAGCCACGACTGACAGAATGAAAATATTCTGGCAAGTTTACTTTCCTTTCAATTGATTCCCAGCTGTGCTGATCTGCTGACAGTCCAACCAAGTGGTGTCACATCCATGGCTATGCAATATGGTAGATGGATCACAAGACTGTCTGAATGGAAATATTCTGGAAGGTATACTCCCCTTCCATTTTCTCCTTCCTATTCTGACCTGCCAACAGCCCAACCAAGATGGGACCAAACTCCCATTGCTGCCACGTGATAGTGTTGCCGACTGGCTGGCTCGCCAATGATTGCTGTATTGGGGTTAGGCACCGGAGTCCATCCCTAGAATATATGGTATTTCTTGTATGTACCAATGGCAGATGGAAGCAGTAGGAGAGAAACTGGCAAGCACAAGCTGCTCGTGCAACTACAGGTTTACCTTAGTAGGTTACTAGAGTAATTGTAACTATTTATTCTTGGCGTAAAAGGAGAGAGAAAGCGACTTATGATTCCGGCGTGTGCCGATTATTTCCGATCGCATCTCAACCCTGGGCCATTCACAGGCATGTCATATTTCTATCTGTTATTTGTTCTATAAAACCCCCAACGGTCTCCAAGTAACTGTATTAAGACCAACAAATAGCACATGTTGAATCTTGCCGCGATAATTGTCATTGTGATTCCCCGTTTTATATAGTTTTCCTGGTAGCTGTGAATACTTGACCTAGTTTCCTCTGAATGAAGGTAATGTCTGATAAAAAAAAAGAGGGTGCTGGGAATTGGGCAATTTATTTTTGTGGATAGCACATCCAATGATAGAAAAAGAAGAGAGCAGTGTCACCGCTTATCCGCCAAAACGAACCATAAAAACGTAAACTTGGCTCTGTCCAGTGCCTATAACTTTCCTGGTTTGTAGTCCAAGACAGTGTTTCTCAACCAAGGCGCCTTCTGTGCTCATCGGGGGTGCAGTGTTGCATCCCATATTTTCCCTGGTGCAGACAGGCCAGCTGAGGACTTTTTTGTGAAAGTGACTGTGTTGATGGGGGGGAATTGAGCGATTCAAGAAAGAAGAGCGCCCCATCTATGGCCGGCTTAACTCCAGCAATATATAAAAAAACCCTGGCCTAAATCAAACTCCTGAGATTTGAATGGGAGAACCACACTAGAGAGGCCATAGTCAGAGTCCTATTCTTAGCTCGCAAGTTAATAATGGCACAATGGAAGTCAGAGGACCCTTCTACAGTTTGGAAATGGATTACTAATGTTGGTAATGCATTACAGATGGAAAAGGTTATATATCAACACAAGAGTTGCCTGCTCAAGTATGAAATTTATGGGCTCCATGGTTAGAAGTCCCTGGGCTAGCCCCGGTAGACCTGATCATGGACAGGTTACTGAGGCTCAAGCCTCGTACACACGGCCGAGAATCTCGTCGTTAAAAACATGTCGTTTTTTTCGACGAGATCCTTGGACAAGAAACTTGTCCCGGCCGAGTGTACACACGCTCATTTCAAAGAACCCGCGGTTCTTTGAATGGAGCGTACGCGGTGACGTCATTGAATACGACGAGCATGCGCTCGTCACATTCGATGCCGTCGCCGCCATCTTGGTTCACCCTACCTATGCCTAGGAAGCTACCACGCATGCGTCGAAGTCATTTTGAGCATGCGCGGGCTTCCCGGCGAACAGGTAAGTGTACACACACACAATTTTCTCGTCGAGAAACAGGCTGACGAGAATCTCGACGAGAAAATAGAGAGCAGGTTCTCTATTTTCTCGTCGAGATTCTTGTCGCTTTTCTTGACGAGAAACCATACACACGAACGAATTTCTCGGCAAGAAATCTCCGCCAGCAAGTTTCTTGCTGGTTCTTGCCGAGAAACTCGGTCGTGTGTACGAGGCTTCAGTGTTGGGTGATGTCGCTTATGGCAGTGGTCATCAACCCTGTCCTCAGGGCCCACTAACAGGCCAGGTTTGCAAGATAACTGAAATACACCACAGTTGATATAATTTGCTGCTCAGGGATTGCAGTATTCTAGTCTGCATCTCCCCAAGGTAATACAAAAAATCTGGCCCGTTAGTGGGCCCTGAGGACAGGGTTGATGACCACTGGCTTATGGCAAAATGGGATTTTATTGTTGATGATTTCAATGGTGCACAATATGTAGAAATTGCCCTTACTGGCGGTGACTGTTTTCTGTACAAAAAGTGAAGTGTACTGTTTGGCATTGTTATTTTATGCTTTTTTCAATAAAAAAAATAAAATTCTGGATTAAAAAAAAAAACTCCTGAGGTTTCCACCCACAAATTAGCTTCAGATGGAGTTTCCCTTTAAATCTAAAAATGACATCCATACATCTGTCCTGTGCTGCGTCAATATGGATAAGGTGTAAACATCGGCCCGCTGAATCCGTTTCTTTCCTCTGCGCACGTGCTCTGTGCGCTCCATTGATTTATTGATAAATGCCGAGATACACTATTGCCTGGTACAGCTTGCCTCAGGCATCCTGGCTGTGCGGAGACAGTCTCAGCTACAAAATATCTTCCTCTGCAAATTAAACGGGAGATAATAGAGGAACGAGAGAGAGATCAGTCATGCACCAGCTCAGGAGAAGAGTGCAGATCTGAGGCCGGCCATAATCGCATCAATTATGCAACAAATCTCTAAGTTCAATTGAAAAGTATGAAAGTGGTTGAAGGCCATCAAGTTAGGCCTTGCCGTATCTGGGTTCTCTGCATGACATTGGAATTTTGATACAACAGAAGCACTGATTTTCGATCACCTGCCATGCTGGATGCTGGGGTATCTATTGTTACTGGAGGGGATCTATTTTTGCATGGTGGTCTATTGTTGCTGAAAGGGGTCTGCTGTTGAGGGAGGGGTCTATTGATGCTGGAAGATCTGTTGTTGCTGGAGGGGATCTATTTTTGCATGGTGGTCTATTGTTGCTGGAAGGGATCTGCTGTTGAGGGAGGGGTCTGTTGATGCTGGCTGCTGGGAGATCTGTTGTTGCTGGAGGGGATCTTTTTTTGCATGGTGGTCTATTGCTGCTGGGGAGGTCTATTGTTGCTGAAAGGGATCTGCTGTACATGAGTAGATTTTGTCACACCTAGGTGTCTGTATTTTTTCACCATTTCACACTCTTTCTAGAACTAATACTAAAATAGTTATAAAAAAAAAAAAAAGTAAACTTATGTTTTTGAAATAAGAACTTTCTATGCTGCTCACGGCTCCCAATTAGTTTTCCCCTTATAAAGTCAAATATACACCCTGATTGGTTACTACCAGAAGAGTTCTATCAGCCGCTTTAAAACAAAACAGCATTGTGGCTTCTTGGTCGTAAATTAAATGTTTTAAAACCGTTTCCGCTTAAAATGAGTTTTCAGCCTCTCTGCCTCCACTTTGGTTAACGCTGAGGTATTGCTCATCAGTCACTGCGACAAACTTGCCCTCCCTCGCTTTTTGCCTTGCTCGCCTGTCGAAAATATCCTCTCTATATCTTTAAAAAGTGCATGTCAGCACTTCCTTGTGCGGAGAGGGGAAAAAAAAATAAAAAATTCCTTCGGCCTAGAAGTTCCCAATGACGATCGTCTTCGTACTGTACGCGTTGATGGATGGCCAAGGCATCATGTCAAATTCTGCGGGCCCATTAATAAGGTCACAAGGCGATAGTAAATAAAAACAGAGTAAGAGCATAAAAGATGAGGACGGAGCGCGTGTTAACCTCTCCGCAACCCGAGGGGCTCAGCTACAATAAAAATCCGCTCTGACATAAGTTATTGCCTTTCAACCCACAAAAGTTGCATTGTTGCCTTTTAGTTTTGATCTATCCAGAATAGAAAATCGGATTGTACAATCTGCTAATTTCAGGTAGAAGGGTATTAAGAGATCCTAAAATCCTGTAAGAAAAAATGGTTGAAAAATTAGAGCTTTGGGGTCGAATGAGAATTACGTATCTAATAGCTGTTCCAAATACCCAATTTCTACGAATTTTTTTGCCCACATTTTGAGATTTCTATAAAGCCCAACTCCAAAACAAAACGTAGTTGTTGGTTTTTCGATGAGGAATGAGGAGTTAGAACCTCTGTCAGGTTTTTAGGGTTCCTAGTCCATATTCATTATCAGTAGCCTTGGTAATGACCAAATGGTGCTTTGACTCAGTCAGCACCACAGGTGACCTTGTGTCACCTGGCAGGGGGTGTTGCCATAACAGCGGATCTTGAACTTTGGGTCCCTTCTTAAGGGGTACACAATACCCACAGTGGCTCTGGTGAGCCTGCTCTCAACAAAAATTGGGTACCCCTTAAAAAGGGGCCCAAAGTTCAAGATCCGCTGTTATGGCAACATCCTCTGACGAGTGACACAAGCTCACCTGAGGTGCCGAGTCCAAGCACCATATGGCCTTTACTAGATTCACTGATACCTGAGCTTTTTGCTGCAGGCCTTTACCAGGCCGCAAGCCTAAAGATCTGCCCGCTAAGCCACTTATGCCCTGTACACACGATCGGAAATCCGATGAAGCTGACTTCCATCAGTCTTGCCTACACACCATCAGTCAAAAATCCGACCGTCTCAAACGCCGTGACGTAAAACAATCCGAAGAGCCGAGAAAAATTAAGTTCAATGCTTCTGAGCATGCGTCGACTTGATTCTGAGCATGCGTGGGTTTTTTCTCCGATGGAGTTCCCCACAGACGATCGGAATTTGCTATTGTTTTTTTTTCCATCGGTAAAATTTAAAACATGTTCTATTTTTTTATACCCATGAAAAAAAGACAGATGGGGCCCACACACGATCGGTTTGTCCGATGAAAAAAGTCCGTCGGTCTTTTTTCATCAGAAAAACCGATCGTGTGTAAGCGGCATAAGAGTTTAACAAGGCATCAAGGCTACAAAGTGCACTAGGGAATCGGCAAGAGTCCAGATAGCGGTTGAGTCAGGCAGCAAACAAGAGAGGTGTCAGGTCAATCTGGGTCAGCAACAGCCAAGCAATCTCAAAGTAATGAATGGGCTGCCCTAAAGGCGACACACCAAAGCATGCAAAAACACATGCTCACCGTTACGCCTGCATGTGCAAATGAAGCCCTGGAGAGGCAACACTGCTGGATGGTATCATGATCCCGAGCCGCAGATCTGCGTGTTGTCCTTTCACAAACAGAGCCCCACCCCCTCTCTCTCCTCATTGGCTCACTGGCTGTGATTGACAGGGAGTGTGAGTCCCTGGAGACCCGAGGCTGTCGTGCACATCGCTGGTTCGCGTTGGGGCTCAGATAAGTATTAGAGGGGCTGGAGGGGCTGCTGCATAGAGAAGGTTTTTTACCATAGAACGCATGAAGGTTAAAAAAAAACCTTGAGCCTTTAGCACCACTTTAACTGCAGCAGAGAAAAGTCAGGTCACCAGACTGGCAATGCTGTCTACCAGGCCTGTGTTAGGCTCAGTTCACACTGCTGCGATCCCCAAAGTCATGTGACTTGCTTGTGGTTTCCTTACAACTTGCTTGTGACTTTTGTGATTTATCATTGCAGTGTATGGCGCTCAAGTGCTGCGAATTGCGTTGCAAGTCACATGGGGCTAAACCCCAGGACATAAATTAGAGAGGTGCAAATTCTTTTGCAGATAAAACAACTTTCATACATATATTTCAACTGTGTACTAAGATTAGTTTGCCTGGAGTTCAGTTTTAATTTGACATTAAAAGAAAATCTGGAAATAAATGACTTTGGACTGGTTGGTCGAATTGTACTGTTCTTTACAGCTGATGACTTGCAGCCTTCCACTGAAAAGTATATTAGACTAGTATATGCTATACATACAGTACATACTCTATTAAAAACTACCTACAATTGGTGATAAAACAGGGACAGGACTCCTGGCTCACATTTGCTAAAAGCGATATGTTTTCAGTAGCTCGGAGACCCAGCGGCCTCCATATCAGCTGCATTCCTTTCACTTCCAAAGTTGTTAGAAGATATTTAATGGAGCAGAACACAAAACCTGTGCCAAGCCAAGAAACAAAAGAGGCAGACAGCTTGGTCTTCGTTGAAGAGACTGTGTGCTCTCTTACTCCGCTATAACGTAAAGGTGGAAATAGCCACAGCTTATGGCAACATTTTGAACGAGTGCAACTACAGGGATCAGCATAGGCATACAGTTATAGTAAGTCTACTAATTCCTTCATTAACCTATTCCTAATCCTTGATAGGAAGCATCAGTTTTGGCCCACAGGTGAGGAAATATCTGCCTGTCCTCCAATAAAGCATGGAGTGCTAGAACCACTAAGTGGACGGTGACCGCAACACGTTTGTAGGTTAGATGGGATGGGCGGTGAATACACGGTCAAAGTTTGGAAGTAACAATATATTGTAGAAAAGTTCAGCAAACAAAACAGGTTCAGTGGGGAAGAACACCCGACCAGAACCACTTACAACTGACCTGCGAGTTCTAAAATGGAGGATTCCGACAGCCTCTGCCACAGGGAGCGGAATGCGGCCTGGCCGGGCCACACCCAAGCGGCAAGGCTTCCTGGGAGGTAGACGTAGTCCCTGCACTGTCCCTACTCTTCCAAAACCTTTCCTTGTCTGTAACAGATGGGGATCCTTTCCCTACACTAGCCACTCGCATAAAGTGCGCCAAGCCCGGGAGCCGGAGTCTTAAACAGACTCTGCCTGACCCATGATGGCCAGTCAGAGTCACATGGGGCTTCAGCACATTAAATGAGATAGCTGCCTCCCTGTGACCAAGGAAATCATAGAGGAACCAAGTTCCTCTAAACTTCCTCCGGCACCTTCATTGCCGCTGTGCACTGTTCAGTGGGGAATACAGACTGCACTGCAGACCAACTACATGTTGGTCGTTCATTCTTGTCCGTAGCAGAGGCAATGGTTGGGCCCCATTCCCATGGACATTTTGCAACAGCTTGCCCCCAAAGAGCTCAGTAATGCTCAAATTTCTTAACACACTGCTTGAACTGGATAGAGTGAGTATTGGGCGGTTCATGTCCATCTTTGAGGAACATTCTAAAACGCCTAAAAATAATATGACCGTTTGACAGAACTTGACTTTGAACATCACTGGCTCCCCAGAGACATCAACAGAGGTTCAAATCCGGGTCAAAGGTTAACGGCAAGGCATTCAATTACTCAACTCCATGGTTCTATTTAAAGCTCCTGGGCCAAAACTGGAAGCTTAATCCTTACCGTCCTCCACATTAATCCCCCCCTGTCATGTTTGCATGTGGACGGTTTCTTATTCAATTGTTCATCAGCATCAAAGGAGTTAAAACAATGGCAGCAGCAGTCCCTCTCCCTATACTGTTAACATCGTGAACTATGAAAAGCTGATTTTCATCGCTCCTCCCCTGCACCCCCTTCCTCCAAATTAAAAAGTCAAGTTCATCCTGGAGTTAGGCTGGCCAATTAAACCCGGCAATAAACTGTGGTTGCACGCAAATTGTGCACAAGGAAACCAGATCCCGGACATTTGAACTATGCTTTAAGGACAATTTTATGGAAAAAAAAAAAAGATGCAGGAACCTGAAACTTATACAGGGATTTCCTGCCTGGGACTCAAGGTTTTTTTTTTTTCTGGAGAAGGAAAAAAAAAGTTCTCTGCAGCAGTTCCCCAGCTTGAGTTGTGCGGCTGAATGAAAGATTCAGAGGAAATTAACGGCAGTGGTTTTGCTGCTCCTGCCAAAAGAGAATGGAAAAACAAAAGGCCTGTATTGTCTGTGTCCGTGACTTTTGAACTCCGAGCAGGGAGTTATGAAAATGTGGACCTCACAACTGGGGTAGTGCAGGCCATGGCCGCTGAAAAGGTACCGGAGGGGAAATTGCAAGGGGAAGAAGGATGCAGGCTATCTGCAAACTGCATTAAGTGAGGTGCGGGGACCAAAGGAATCATATTGGTCATGTAAATATAAGAAGAGGTCAAGGCCAGAGTTTACTATATGGTACACCATGATTATTTTTCTTAGCTCTTTTTAATCTACACATCCTAACATAACATTGCTGATTTTTAGGTTATATGTATTGTGTGGTGGGATTCTAAAGAGCAACAGCCAAAACCTTGGACATTATTATGGAGTTGCCCTCCTCCCCACCAGTTCCTTTGCAGCTATAACATCTTCCACTCTTCTGGGGAGGTTTATTCACAAAACTTTGAAGTGCATCTGTGCCTATTCAGGCAAAATAACATTTGTGAGATCAGGAACTTATGTTGGATGATAAGACCTGGAGGAAAACTGGTGTTCCAATTAATCTTAAAGGTGTTCAGTAGGGTTGAGGTCAGATACTGACATTGGATAAAAAGATCTGGATCACAATTGGTGCTCCAGTTCATCTCAAAGGTGTTCAGTAGGGTTGGGTTTAGATACTGACATTGGATGAGAAGATCTGGATCACAATTGGTGTTCCAATTCATCTTAAAGGTGTTCAGTAGGGTTGAGGTCAGATACTGACATTGGATAAAAAGATCTGGATCACAATTGGTGCTCCAATTCATTTTAAAGGTGTTCAGTAGGGTTAGGTTTAGATACTGACATTGGATGAGAAGATCTGGATCACAATTGGTGTTCCAATTCATCTTAAAGGTGTTCAGTAGGGTTGGGTTTAGATACTAACATTGGATGAGAAGATCTGGATCACAATTGGTGTTCCAATTTATCTTAAAGGTGTTCAGTAGGGTTGGGTTTAGATACTGACATTGGATGAGAAGATCTGGATCACAATTGGTGTTCCAATTCATCTTAAAGGTGTTCAGTAGGGTTGGGTTTAGATACTGACATTGGATGAGAAGATCTTGATCACAATTGGTGTTCCAGTTCATCTCAAAGGTGTTCAGTAGGGTTGAGGTCAGGTATTGACGTTGGATGAAAAGACCTGGATCACAATTGGTGTTCCAATTCATCTCAAAGGTGTTCAGTAGGGTTGAAGTCAGGTACTGTCGTTGGATGAGAAGATCTGGATTACAATTTGTGTTCCAATTCATCTCAAAGGTGTTCAGTAGGGTTGAGGTCTGGAACTGAAGTTGGATGAGAAGACCTGGATCAAAATTGGTGTTCCAATCCATCTCAAAGGTGTTCAGTAGAGTTAGGGTCAGGGCTCCGTGAAGGACACTTGAGTTTCTACACACCAAACCAGTCCAACCATGTGTTTATGGACCTGGCTTTGTACACAGGGGCATAGTTATGGGGGTACAGAAAAAGGCCTTCCCCAAAATGTTGCCACATGGTAAGAAGTGTACAATTGTCTACCATAGAATAGAGGAATTTGAAGGAGTGTCCACCTACTTTTTGCTATATACTGTAGATGTGATGGTCAGGTGTTCATAAACATTTAGCCATATTAGACTGTGCTATACAGCCGTAAGTACAAATGGCCCAGGTGTAAAAAGAAACAATTTGTGAAACATGCTGCCAACTTTTGTTTTAAGAAGGCTCTTGTGCATTACCCATCTTGAACGATCACAACAAAAATATGGAGGCCCACCTGTAACATGTTCTTTGTCTATGTAGCTTTTAACTGTAACAAGAAAACTCAAGACAGGCTACATGAGACCACTTGACCCAACTTCCTGCCCGGCGCCTCTTTGGGTACGATGGATGGGCACAATGAAGATAATCCCTGACGATATCACTTGATCAATGACAGTGCTGCAGTCACAGACCAGAATGTGGAGAAAGTTTCTATCGAGAAAGAAGGAAGATAGCAGCGTTACAACTTAGCTGGGAGCATTCCAAGAGTCTACATCTGCTTGGACTAGGGCCAAGTAAGAGATACTGTTTCTTCACCGCCAGTAACGGAGCTTTCCCAGGGCTCGCTCTGCAAAAAAATAGCTTGCTTTATATCATGGAAGGCTCAGCCAGCACTGCGAGGACTTAGATCAGCTCGTTTAACCCATGTAGATACTTTAGAGAAGAAATCCGGCCTAAATAAATATCGTTTTTTAAATGACAAGCTGTTGAAATAGCTATGCAAATTAAAAATACCTCCAGTCAAACGTGATTTTTTTTTTGCATTTGAACCTGCACGCTGATTAATTTCCGTAGCTTGCAAATCCCTGCAGTGGGCGGTATCCCTACTTTTTGAATTGTCCTATGTATTCCCTGGACCTGACACCGCCCCCTTCTGAGTCCACTTAGGCCTTGCCCACATATGTTACAGCACAGGGCAAGAGGCAGCAGTCACAGTTGGAAAAATGCTAGTTTCTGGTTGGCATAAATTAAAAAAATTTAAGATCTGTTGAGTTAACTTTTCTGACCTAAGCTCAGCTACATTGTAAATCAGATCTCACTAGTGGACTGGAATGGCCCTTTAATACTTTTAAACATGATGGAAGGGAAGGTGAATGTTTGACCTGGGTTGGACTTGTGCATACATGGCAGAAGAGGGGGGGGGGGGCTGACCACACACAGTAACATGTGTTAAAATTAAAATGTACACATATGTATCTGGCAGCATCATGGAGTTTCTTTTCCTATAAGAGGGATGTACTCTTCTAAATTTGTAACATGCTGATCTTTGAACCTCTTTTAGATATTAAAAGAGAAGTATGGGATGGGTTAAATAACTAGTACATATCACATTAGTCACATATCAGCTAATCTTTTTTTCCTACCTCTTTTAGTTTTTACATTATGTGCACATGATCTTTCCTTCAGCTGGCAAAAATGGTCCACTTTCAGTTTGAAAAGTTCTCAGGGGGTGTGAACATCTCCACCAACACACCAACACACCCCCTGCCTCTGTCCCCTCTCCCCTAAGAGATGTGTCTGTGCTGATAGATAGGGAGAAGGGAGGAGGGAGGAGGGAGAAGGGAGGGGGAGGGGGGGAGCATCTACGCTCTGTGAAGTCTCATAAACAAGCAGAGAGAGGAGAGCCGACATCAATCAAGCAAAATGACAGGAAAGGGGGTGGATCCAGACTCTATATTCACACCATTGTCTGGATGATGCTGTATGAAATGTAGAACCTGCCACAGGTATTTATCTTGATTTTAACAGAATGGGGGCACTTCTGAGAGGACTGGGAGGGTTTATAGATATCAGCAGCTCACATAGAATAGATGTAAGCAAAAAAAAGGAAACCCATACTTCTCTTTTAAGTACATAATAACAAGTTTCTTTATAGAGAACAGATATTTAGGTAACAGTTTACAGTGGAACGCTAGCCAAAATTGTTTTTTTTGGTCTAGAATGTATGTCAGATTTATATTTCTTTGTCTTTTCTCCAGTTTTGGTATCCTCCTTCCCCCCCAAAAAAAGTTGCCAAAAGTATTGGGACACCCCTCCAAATCATTGGATTCAGGTGTTCCAATCACCTCCGTGGCCACAGGTATATAAAATCAAGCACCTAGGCATGCAGACTGCTTCTACAAAGATTTGTGAAAGAATGGGTCTCTCTCAGGAGCTCAGTGAATTCAAGCGTGGTACCGTGATAGGTTGCCAAATGTGCAATAAGTCAATCCGTGAAATTTCCTTGCTACTAAATATTCCACAGCCAACTGTTAGTGGTATTATAACTAAGTGGAAGCAACTGAAAAAAACAGCAACTCAGCCACATAAAATGATAGAGCCGTGTCAGCGCATGCTGAAGCGCACAGTACGCAAATGTCGCCAACTGTCTGCAGAGTCAATAGCTTCAGACCTCCATACTTCATGTGGCCTTCAGATTAGTGCAACAACAATGCGTAGACAGCCTCATGGAATGGGTTTCCATGGCCGAGCAGCTGCATCCAAGCCTTACTTCACTCAAGTGCAATGTAAAGCGTCGGATGCAGTGGTGAAGAGCACGCCGCCACTGGACTCTAGAGCAGTGGAGATGTGTTCTCTGGAGTGACCAATCACGCTTCTCTGTCTGGCAATCCGATGGATGTGTCTGGGTTTGGTGGTTGCCAAGAGAACGGTACTTGCCTTAATGCATTGTGCCAAGTGTAAAGTTTGGTGGAGGGGGGTATATGGTGTGGGGTTGTTTTTCAGAGGTTGGGCTTGGCCCCTTAGTACCAGTGAAAGGAACTCTTAAGGCGTCAGCATACCAAGACATTTTGAACAATTTCATGCTCCCAACTTTGTGGTAACAGTTTGGGGATGGCCCCTTCCTGTTCCAACATCACTGTGCACCAGTGCACAAAACAAGGTCCATAAAGACATGGATGAGTGAGTTTAGGGTGGAGGAACTTGACTGGCCTGCACTTAGAACAGCTTTGGAATGAATTAGAGCGGAGACTACGAGTCAGGCCTTCTCGTCCACATCAGTGCCTAACCTCACAAATGTGCTTCTGGAAGAATGGTCAAACATTCCCATAGACACACTCCTAAACCTTGTGGACAGCCTTCACAGAAGAGTTGAAGCTGTTATAGCTGCAAGCTGCAAAGGGTGGGCCAACTCAATATTGAACCCTACGGACTAAGACTGGAATGTCATTAAAGTTCATGTGCGTGTAAAGGCAGGCGTCCCAATACTTTTGGCAATTTAGTGTACATTGGTGTTTAGTTAAAAGAGAAGTATGGGATTTGTTTTACCTAGGTGGATGCAGCATCGGACCGATGCTGCATCTGTCCCCCGCCGCCTCTTTACTGAGAACCGAGCCGCCGAACACCGCCGAAAAATGGGTCACAGGAGTGCAAAATGAATTGCACTCCTATGACCCATAGGAGGAGCCCAGCCAAATGAGTTATGACTAAGGCCTTATAGGCTGAAACACGTCAACTGTTCTCATTTGCGTTTGTTCGATGCGGCTTGTCAATAAAAACTAAGATTTTTTAAGGAGCAACGTCCGAATTGCGGATCATCTTTTCCTCATTACTTTACTCAGCCAGCAACTGTGGATCGAGCACCCGGGAGCTCTGCCATCTATGTGGTGTATGGGTAGTAGCACTGACTTTTCTGTTTATAACCTGCCGATTCTGCCTCTTTAAACCCTTCAACCACATGCACTATTCAAACCCTGATGAAGGGGAGTGTTTTAGCCCCTGAAACGTGTTGGCTGTTTTATGTGATGAAAAAGCTGTTTGGACTCTTTTACCACTTTTTCTCGCACTAAAGTTTTCTTTTTATGTTTCGAATCACATTTTGGGTACCCAATGAAGAGGAACCTTGCCTCCCCAGAGCCAGTGAGCTAGTTGAATAATCTTACTTCTGGATGCCCTGAGCAGATAAAGACACCACTGGCTGATTCATCCCACCCATAGGTAAAATATCGATCTTGGGTGGAGTGACCCTCTACAGAACAAAGCCCCATAAAGGGCCACAAAGTTGCATAAAGCAGCAGATGGGTTAAATCTGCAAGCTGCTTGGAACATATACACATCCGAATTTAGGAGGAAGAAATCTGAGACTTTAATTCCGCAGCTAACTTTCCTTGTGGGGTACGCACAGCTTGATATCCCTTTTATTCGCTTAAATTAATTTTTTTTTTTCGTTGCCTCCTGCCCGAGCCTCCAATGTTCTGCCTTAGAATTTCCTAAGAAAGGTTTTACAGCTCCCTTCTGGGCCCTGGAACTGCCAAATTTCTCCCATAGGCTGCGAACAAAAGCCGGGATTCAGTACATTTTTTATGGGGACGTACTGAAAGTTCAAATTAACCTGCAATTACGTGTCTCATATTTCGAAACAAACATGACAAGCCGCATGATACAGAAGCAACTGAGATAGGCTTCATTGGCTGGAATGACATCTTTATACTTCTTTTTGGAGGAAGGTGTTTTGATTTTTTTTTTTTTCATCCTATAATTCAAGTAATTCATAAATTTATAACCCCAATTCCACCAAAGTTGGGACGCTGTGTATAGTCTAAATAAAAACAATGCAATGATTTTCAGATCTCATAAACTCATATTTTATTCACAATAGAAAACATATCAAATGTTTAAACTGAGAAAATGAAACATTTTAGGGGAAAAAAAAAATAAAGAATTTAGAAAAATTGATGGCAGCAACACATCTCAAAAAAGTTGGGACAAGGCAACAAAAAGCTGGAAAAAGCTGGTACACATCACTAGGGTTGAATGAAAAAAAAAACTGACAGCTTCGATCGGAGCCACCGTACTAACAATCCGATATTGGTACAGCGATCTCCCCGCCAAGCTATTGTGTTCTGACAGGGGGCACGTGGGGATGCCCCCCGCCAGAACATTCCGGCCGTTGGCCATTGGCTGAGAGCAATGATCGGGAGTTAGTCCGCTGCTGGTTTTCCAGCATGCTTTGAAAAACAAACTTGTCCACCGCCCTCATCTATAGCTGCCCATCACAGTCAGCAGCATTGGAAGGCTGAAACAGATAACAACAAAAGCCTGCGGAATGCCCAGGAAAAAACCAAGCCTACTTACCGACCAGCTCACAGACAACCAATTAACCAGCCATTGTGCTACATGCTGGGTGTTTGGTGTGCTCCTGTACCTTTAAGGAGGGCCTTCAGTCCACCTGTCCTCATCTAACCATCAGAATGCATGTGCCTCCATTGTGGGGACACTCATAGTTAGTGTAGGACCACAGATTCCAGGGTGCCGTGACGTGGCTCTGTGGCTCACGCATGCGTTTGCAAATGCGTGCGGACAAAACCCCTGTTTTTAACACATACTGTTAGACAGGTTAATTGGTTGTCTACGAGCTGGTCGGTAAGTAGGCTTGTTTTTTTCCTGGGCAATCCCCAGGCTTTTGTTGTTATCTGGTTTTCCAGCATGCTCATCCAACATAGGCTTCTGTCGAACCGGTTGCCATACACGCAGGCCGAATGTTGGCTGTTTTTTTTTTTTTGATACACAATCATATAGATCAGACCAAAATGAGGGACAAATGAGAAGGAAAGAGGGACAGAGGGACTTTGGTTCCTAATGAGGGACAGTCCCTCAAAATCAGGGACAGTTGGGAGCTTTGCATTTACTTTTATAGTTACAGAAAATTTTCATATAAACAGGGAATATGATGAAGTAAGCCCTGTACACACGATCGGATTTCCTATGGATTCTAAACCGATGGATTTTTCCATCGGAAATCCAATCAAGCTGACTTCCATCAGTCTTGCCTACACACCATCAGTCAAAAATCTGACCGTCCCAAACGCCGTGACGTAAAACACTCCGACAAGCCGAGAAAAATTAAGTTCAATGCTTCTGAGCATGCGTCGACTTGATTCTGAGCATGCGTGGGTTTTTTGTCCGATGGAGTTCCACACAGACGATCAGAATTTGCTATAGTTTTTTTTTCCCATCGGATAAATTTAAAACATTCTATTCTATTTTTTCTCACTGATGGAAAAAAGACCGATGGGGCCCACATATGATCGGTTTGTCCGATGAGAAATATCCATCGGACTGTTTTCATCGGTAAAACCGATCGTGTGTACACGGCATAACAGTCATTGTAACATAGACACAAATTAAAACATTTGGTTAATGCATGGTGTTGCAAGCAGGAGGCAGCAGAAAGGTGGAGCCAGTAACCCAACGGCAAACCACTCCCACCAGCCAAGATGTATACTTGACCCAAATGTCAAAATTCATATGGACTGACCCTTTAAGAAATGTCTACTGAGGATGCAATTGCATGTTTTATTTGGACCAACTGTTTGCGTTAATTTCGGTTGGCTTGTGCTGCACATATCACCATACCAACAACGACTAATGAGGGGATGCTGAAAGTCCTCATCTATTCCTGGACTCGTGGCAAATTTGGGGAAGTCCGGACACCACGCTGGAAATGATAAGGACAACATAATAAGCAGCTTTTCATCGGAAAATAAAACCGGATCCACAACGTCATAACAGTGTGATTTCCGCATTCTATATTCGCTCAGCCGGTCTGCAAATTTGCAGAAATTGAGACAGCTGGTATGGAGGTTGTTTAAAATAAAACATATGTATAAATAGTATTAAAACATGGCTTAATTTGTATAATATCCGACCATGAAATCAGACTTTTGCAATATTTATTTTTTGAATTAAGGGACTCCAAACTAATACATAAAATATCTGGTCCTCTAATGACATGACCCGTTTGGTCCCTATGAATTTGATTCTTTTGGTTCTTCTGTATGGCAGATCAGGATCTTCGTCGGTTTCTCTCCGTTCAATAAAAAACCACCAAGAAAAAAATATATATATATAAGATTTCAGGCCTGAGAGTAGTCTGAAAGCCTTTTGTCTCAAGTTTCCCTTTGTTGAAGGACCAGCCCAAACACATCCTTCCCACGTGCTCCTCATCTACCTGCATACGAGAGCCTGATTCCCGCTGCGGTGCCCGGGTCTACAAAAGAGCCTCATTCATTGGGAACCAAGCTGATTCCAGATATCCCAGAGCATTCTTTACTGAAGTTAACTTTTCCATGACCGAGAGAAAAAGAAAAGCGTTATGTATCACTTTAAACTTCCGTTTTCCATGAAGTTTGGCATCAGACCCATATCCTATGAGATAACGTGTAGGATCCTCCATCAGATAGCGAGCACCTGCATTCAGGGAGATCCGCCGCCCCGATTAAACCAGGAATTTTATCCTGACCATAATTGACTGTTATAGAAAATTAGAACCGGCTGTATATGTATAGATCTTATACTAGCCCGAGAAGTTATCCATTCCGGCTTATGTCCTGCTTAAAGACCACATTTTTATTCTTTGGCCTTTTCTGTTCCAAAGAAAAGTTTTTAATGCGCTGCCCCCCCCTTTCAAGTTGCCTATAATGTCCTCCTCTGTCTTTGCACTGGTCGGGTTGAATGACACCAAGCATCATTCAACCCCTTCCTGCAAGCCCAGGTTGTCATGAACACATCCTATGCAACATATAGGACCAGTGCTGAAACAGAAGGACCATTTTCATCACGTGACCGACTAGAAGAAGGGTCTCATTACGAAGGCTACATCATTTATTTTACAAGTATTTGCGGGCCAAAAAAGATCCATGTCAGAGAATTTCTTACATCAGGGTCCCCAACAGAGCCCCCCCCCCTTACATCAGGGCCCCCACCAGAGTCAGAGTCTCAAAACAATGGTCCTTTTGGTGCTTTAGGGCTTGATGGACTCTCTACTTGACTGGCTTATAGGTATAGCGCAAAATGTCTTGCTGCCCCCTCAGGACTGTGGATATCCTTTCATGAACCACAAAACAATGACAAAGAAACATACCTAGTTACATATAGTTACATAGTAGGCGAGGTTGAAAATAGACAAAAGTCCAACATAGTGCATTACCCCATAAAACAATTTTATTCAATCAATAAAACAAGTGATATGCTCACAGATGACATGCAAAAGCACACCAAAAATGCAGAGGAGACCTCCTCTGGGTCTACAGTGCTCAACCAATGGCATGGGAAGACCTCATAGCATCCAAAACGGCTTACACGTTTTGGGGGTCAATAAGAACGTGTTATGGTAATGCGCTAGGTCGCTGCACCCTATCTTTGTTGTTGTTTTATAGTTCATCAAAGGATAACTTCAGTCCTGAGGGAGCAGGAAGACATTTTGCGCTCTACCAATAAGCCAGTCAAGTGTAGAGTCTATCAAGCCCTCAAATACCACTCTCAAGCATAGAAGGATTTTCATTGCTCTTTGTTTCCCCTACTGACACCAATAATGTACATTTTTAAATCCCACTGACCACCATGCCTATGGCACTGTTTGCTCCCACCGATGCCAGGGCATTTTCTACTCCCACTGGCCACAGTCCAGCGCCCCTACAGTTGGAAAAGCAGTAAACTGGTCCTTTCTTTCGAAAGCTTGGAGACCACTGGACTAGAATATGCCTGGAATTAAAGTATGTATGCTTATAGACTCGTTTACATGAGTGTTGTCTGCAGTGGATCGCTTTTATTTCTTTATTATTTATTTCAGGTAGTTATATAGCACCACCAATTTACGTAGCACTTTACATATATAGTATACATTCACATCAGTCCCTGCCCTCAAGGAGCTTACAATCTAAGGTCCCTAACTCACATTCATACATACACATACTAGGGCCAATTTAGACAGGATCCAATTAACCTACCAGCATGTATTTGGAGTGGCTTTTCAGAGAGCATTTGACAAGCGCATCACCGAGCCACAACCATGTTGCAGGGAGGTTGCAGTGCAGCTCATTCACTTTAAAAGGTGGCATTCAGCCCAATGCGGCAGGGGTGTAACTCTTGCTGCTCCATGAAGCATTGGTATTTGAGGTGATGAGCAGTGCCTGGTTTTCTCCACACACACCCCTTAGAATTAAGGCTAAAAAGTTCTATCTTGGTCTCATCAGACCAGAGAATCTTATTTCTCACCATCTTGGAGTCCTTCATGTGTTTTTTAGCAAACTCCATGCGGGCTTTCATGTGTCTTGCACTGAGGAGAGGCTTCCGTCGGGCCACTCTGCCATAAAGCCCCGACTGGTGGAGGGCTGCAGTGATGGTTAACTTTCTACAACTTTCTCCCATCTCCCAACTGCATCTCTGGAGCTCAGCCACAGTGATCTTTGGGTTCTTCTTTACCTCTCTCACCAAGGCTCTTCTCCCCCGATAGCTCAGTTTGGCCAGACGGCCAGCTCTAGGAAGGGTTCTGGTCGTCCCAAACGTCTTCCATTTAAGGATTATGGAGGCCACTGTGCTCTTAGGAACCTTAAGGGCAGCAGAATTTTTTTTTGTAACCTTGGCCAGATCTGTGCCTTGCCACAATTCTGTCTCTGAGCTCTTCAGGCAGTTCCTTTGACCTCATGATTCTCATTTGCTCTGACATGCACTGTGAGCTGTAAGGTCTTATATAGACAGGTGTGTGGCTTTCCTAATCAAGTCCAATCAGTATAATCAAACACAGCTGGACTCAAATGAAGGTGTAGAACCATCTCAAGGATGATCAGAAGAAATGGACAGCACCTGAGTTAAATATATGAGTGTCACAACAAAGGGTCTGAATACTTAGGACCATGTGATATTTCAGTTTTTCTTTTTTAATAAATCTGCAAAAATGTCAACAATTCTGTGTTTTTCTGTCAATATGGGGTGCTGTGTGTACATTAATGAGGAAAAAAATGAACTTAAATGATTTTAGCAAATGGCTGCAATATAACAAAGAGTGAAAAATTTAAGGGGATCTGAATACTTTCCGTGCCCACTGTACATGAGGGATGGGGAATGCTTTGGCCGCTTGTGATTGGCCCAGTAAAGATGACAGCTACCTGGTGGGCTTGCTCAGGTAGGTTTGGACTAGGATTTGAACATGCCTTAGCTCAGGGATAGGCAATTAGCGGACCTCCAGCTGTTGCCAAACTACAAGTCCCATGAGGCATAGCGAGACTCTGACAGCATCCAGCATGACACCCAGAGGCAGAGGCATGATGGGACTTGTAGTTTGGCAACAGCTGGAGGTCCGCTAATTACATATCCCTGCCGGGCTTAGCTCATCTCTAATGGAGAATAATTGAAGCACCCCTCAGGATTTATTGTTGTCTGTGCCCCCCGTTAGGGAGAGTCACCCTCTCTGAGTGTCCTGTTTACCATCATCACCAAAGAGTGAAAAAAAATCCCAAACTTTGGGTTGTCACCAGAGGAACAGGAGGAGACAGGAACAGTAACAGAGGGGTGATCTTCCAATGGAGACACTAGTTCTGATGACAACCAGGAATTCTCTCACCGAGGAGGGATTCCCCCTCACTTCCTGTTTTCGCTATGGGACAGGAAGTAAAAGGAAAGCTCCCCAATTGAAAAAGAAACAGGGGTTATAACCCTCCCTTCTCTATATTTAAAAAGGAAAAAAAAATCCCTTTAGTTCTACTTTAAACCCTAATAGGGTTTTGAGGTTCCCCCTCAAAAACAGTTTTGGCTGAACATACACTTGAAGCATGGCAAGCAAAAGGGGGGTCATGTGCCCCACTGATTCCTCTGAAGTGTAAATAAATATAAATTCCCCCAATTTTATATTTTCTCATTACCAGCCATGGGTTGCCCAGCGAGGCCACAACACAGCCTGCCAACACGTACAACAGCTTAGTCGATCAGGGGCCAAGGGCCGCTTTTAAAATTCAAACGCTGAACCCCAGCAAGTTCTATACAGACGTCGACGATCCAATCCAGTTACAGACTGTTTATTCCAATTATATATGCTTGTACGGCCAGAAACAATAAGAGCATTCAGCACAGCCGGCGAAATTAAAAATAAAAACGCGACCGCAAGTGAGAAAATTCAAAAAGAGAGAAAATAAACATCGCCGACGGAAGGTCCCGCGGCTCAAACAAGTTAAAATAAAAAAATAAAAATTGAAGTTTTCCTTTTTTTTTTTTCCTTTTCAGGAGGATGTGATTTTAGTAGATACTTCAAAGGGACTCTCTTATCTCCGTTCCAGGAATTCTTTTGTTTTATTTGGCTGGATCCACATCTTGGCAACTCCGCCGCTAGAGAAATTGATTGGGTATTTTCAAGATGGATGCTCCCTCACCCAGGAAGCTCCGGCGCAGGTTGCCATGGTGATGGCACTGCAAACTACGTGGGGCAAAACGCAAACAGGGCTCATGTTCTCCCTTCGTAGTTCGGATGACGCCAAAGAAAAGAAAGATCGGGAGCGAAATAAATTCTATTTCAAGGTACAAGAATTTTGGGTGAAGCAAAATAGGAACGAATGTAAAAACCTCCAGACATCAACAGGATACTTAAAATTAAAATTAAATATATATGTATATATATATATATATACGATATATATATATATATATATATATATATATACGATATATATATATATATATATATACATATAAATATATATATATACACAATATATATAATATATACCTTAGATTGTAAGCTCCTTGAGGGCAGAGACTGATGTGAATGTACAATGTATATGTAAAGTGCTGCCTAAATTGATGGCGCTATAGAAGTACCTGAAATAAATATATATATACAGTATCTCACAAAAGTAAGCACACCCCTCACATTTTTTTAAATATTTTATTCCATCTTTTCATGTGACAACACTGAAGAAATGACACTTTGCTACAATGTAAAGTAGTGAGTGTACAGCTTGTATAACAGTGGAAATTTGCTGCCCCCTCAAAATAACTCAACACACAGCCATTAATGTCTAAACCGCTGGCAACAAAAGTGAGTACACCCCTAACTGAAAATGTCCAGATTGAGCCCAATTAGCCATTTTCCCTCCCCGGTGTCATGTGACTTGTTAGTGTTACAAGGTCTCAGGTGTGAATGGGGAGCAGGTGTGTTAAATTTGGCGTTATCGCTCTCACTCTCTCATGCTGGTCACTGGAGGTTCAACATGGCGCCTCATGGCAAAGAACTCTCTAAAGGTTAGAAAAAAAGAATTGTTGCTCTCCATAAAGATGGCCTAGGCCAGTGATGGTGAACCTTGGCACCCCAGATGTTTTGGAACTCCCCATGATGCTCATGAACTCTGCAGGTTAGTTGAGCATCATGGGAAATGTAGTTCCAAAACATCTGGGGTGACAAGGTTCGCCATCACTGGCCTAGGCTTTAAGAAGATTGTCAAGACCCTGAAACTGAGCTGCAGCACGGTAGCCAAGACCAAAGAGGGGTTTAACAGGACAGTTTCCACTCAGAACAGGCTTCGCCATGGTCGACCAAAGAAGTTGAGTGCACGTGCTCAGCGTCATATCCAGAAGTTGTCTTTGGTGTAACAGTTGGAGGAATAGTGCCCCATCATTGGTGTCAGTGAGAGGAATAGTGCCCCATCATTGATGTCAGTGGGAGGAATAGTGCACCATCATTGGTGTCAGTGGGAGGAATAGTGTCCCATCATTGGTGTCAGTGGGAGGAATAGTGCACCATCATTGGCGTCAGTGGGAAAAATAGTGCCCCATCATTGGTCTCTGTGGGAGGAATAGTGCCCCATCATTGGTGTCTGTGGGAGGAATAGTGACCCATCATTGGTATCAGTTGGAGGAATAGTGTCCCATCATTGGTATTGATGGGAGGAATAGTGTCCCATCATTGATATTGGTGGGAGGAATAGTGTCCCATCATTGGCATTGGTGGGAGGAATAGTATTGGTGGGAGGAATAGTGTCCCATCATTGGTGTCAATGGGAGGAATAGTGCCCCATCATTGGTGTCAGTAGGAGGAATAGTGCACCATCATTGGCATCAGTGGGAGAAATAGTGCCCCATCATTGGTGCCTGTGGGAGGAATAGTGCCCCATCATTGGTGTCTGTGGGAGGAATAGTGCCCCATCATTGGTATCAGTTGGAGGAATAGTGTCCCATCATTGGTATTGGTGGGAGGAATAGTGTCCCATCATTGGTATTGGTGGGAGGAATAGTGTCCCATCATTGGTATCAGTGGGAGGAATAGTGTCCCATCATCACTGCTGTACAATGCACTGCAAGAGCCTAATACCAAGTTATATTCAGATGCTTAAAACATATATATTTACCGGAAAGGTCTTTCTTTTTTTTTTCTGGTGTGAGCAAACCGGGACATTCTCTTAAATTTCCCATCACGGCGCACCAATAGACCCCCCCCCCCCCCGCCACCGCCGCCGTCTTGCTTCAGACAAACAGGGTTAAGCTTCTCAGGCTATTCTTTGTTGTTTTGACTTTGACGATTTATGCAAATCAGATGTTAATTAGAGTAATTGTAACTAAATTCACACTGGTGTAAACCGTCTCTCTTTTGGTGGAGGAGTGTGGGAATGGAGGGCCGGCGGAGCCTCGGCAGCAGCTGGGCCAACTCAAACCCCCAAATGCAGAACACATTCCTGCGCTTCACTTTCATGTCTTCACAATCGCTGTTTATGAGGTGATAACATTTTTACAAATACCATCATTTTTTTTCCCTTTTCTTACATCGTAAGTGACAGACTGACGTTTTACAACTGGCTGGCTGAAAACAAGAATTGAGCGCTCCATTTTTAACGCCCATTAAACGCTGAATAGAAAATTCACATGCTAATGAGATGTCGGGGTGGGGGGTGGTGGAGGATAGAGGGGGGGGGTGGTTTCCCGAAAAGTTTTGATGAAACACAACGCACAATTTGACGGGGGGAGACAAAGAACCGATACACCCGGGATCACATCGGACTAACCCTTTCCATTAATCATACTGGGCTATTTAGCCGGGCACAAAAACCACTTCCTTCTCCCCGCCGTCTAATGGGCACACCAAAAGGAAACCGTATCACCATCTGAACGTTTCCACATTGCGTGGCCCAGATTGTAACAATCTGTATAATGAGGCTGGCAAAAGCCCCTTGCAGGACGCCGGGGGATTGTTGATTTTGTGCAACCGCCATGGGATCCTCTGTTCTCACGGAGGAAGTCTGGAACTCCGCGTCGTATATTTTCTTTTTCTAGAAAGGTTTGGACTTCTTTTTGATGCAGCTGCATGAAGTTTGCTGGTAAAGATACACTATATTGCCGAAAGTAATGGGACGCCTGCCCTTACACGCACATGAACTTTATTGGCATTCCAGTCTTAGTCCATAGGGCTCAATATTGAGTTTGCCCATCCTTTGTAGCTATAACAGCTTCAACTCTTCTGGGAAGGCCACCCACAAGGTTTAGGAGGGTGTCTATGGGAATGTTTGACCATTCTTCCAGAAGCGCATTTGTGAGGTCAGGCACTGATGTTGGACGAGAAGGCCTGGCTCACAGTCTCTGCTCTAATTCATCCCAAAGGTGTTCTATCAGGTTGAGGCCAGTCAAGTTCCTCCACCCTAAACTCGCTCATCCATGTCTTTATGGACCTTGCTTTGTGCACTGGTCCAAATTATTTGGTGGAGGGGGGATTATGGTGGGGGGTTCCTTTTCAGGGGTTGGGTTGGCCCCTTAGTTCCAGTGAAGGGAACTCTTAAGGCGTCGGCATACCAATACATTTTGGACAATTTTATGCTCCCAACTTTGTGGGAACAGTTTGGGGATGGCTCCTTCCTGTTCCAACATGACTGCGCACCAGTGCACAACGCAAGGTCTATAAAGACATGGATGAGCGAGTTTGGGGTAGAGGAACTTGACTGGACTGCACAGAGTCCTGACCTCAACCCGATAGAACACCTTTGGGATGAATCAGAGTGGAGACTGTGAGTCAGGCCTTCTTATTCAACATCAGTGCCTGACCTCACAAATGCGCTTCTGGAAGAATGGTCAAACATCACGTGTGCCGTCTGGTAGTTTCTACGGTCAGGCCCCCGCTCACCTTCCTGCTGCTCCAAGTTGCACACCAGATGTGACGTCTGCACCATACACTTCCAGAATATATACACATGAAACGTAGCTGTTGATGATGTCATTCCGGTTCGCTTGTTGGTTTCCCAGTGCATCCTGGGATATCTCATACCTACAATACCTCCAAAACAAAGTGAAGCTAAAGCTGAATAAAAGCCTCTCAAAAGCTGCAGGTGCTCTCAGCAAGCTTTGTCATAGACGTCTATGGAGGCTTTGGAGACGCTTTGAAGCACAAAGAAACCAACATGAGGTATAATTTTAGAAGCAAAGCACAGAAAACACAACGTGTATATAGGACGGTAGGCTAAATGCCAGGTGCTTTGACTGGCACTCAGAGTGCTTTAAAAAAAGCATGTCCAATGCCACATTTTGAAGCAAGTGTAAACAAGCCCTAACTGGTAACTTACCTATAAATGAAGAGCACCCCAATGAACTAAGCCAGGGATCTCATAATTTTCGAAAGAAAGGACCTGTTTACTGTCCTTCAGGCTTTGTGGGGGGGCCGGAGTGTGCCCAGTGGGAGCAAATGATGCGATCTTTGGTATTAGGGGGAGAAATAGTTGGTGTGAGTGGGAGGAATGGTGCCCAACTTTTGTTGTCAGTGGAAGGAATTATGCCCCATTGTTTGTTTCAGTTGGAGGAATAGTGCCCCATTGTTGGTGTCAGTGGGAGGAATTATGCCCCATTGTTGGTGTCAGTGGCAGGAATTATGCCCCATCATTGGTGTCAGTGGAAGGAATTATGCCCCATTGTTGGTGTCAGTGGGAGGAATTATGCCCTATTGTTGGCGTCAGTGGCAGGAATAATGCCCCATCATTGGTGTCAGTGGAAAGAATAATGCCTCAAGGGCTGGATAAAGGCAAGCAAAGGGCAGCTGTTTGAAGACCACTGAACTAAGCCAATGCACACGCATTGTAATGCACCGCAACCCACAGTAACACACTACCGTGCGTTGTGGCGCACTACATTGCCAAAAATGGTGCATGCTCTTTTTTTTGGGATGTTTATGGTGCATTGCCAGGCCATTTAAAATGCTGACCAGTGTAATTTTACAATCACATTTGAACCTATTAATAATTATGTAATGCAAGGGCCTATATAATTGTATATAGCAGCTATTCCCAACCAGGTTTCCGCAATGGGGACACAGCCATTCAATAGTCCCGGGAATGTTGGCTGTGAGTCTCATGGAAGGCTGCAGTGCTGGAACAAAGAGAAGTTGGAGACATGGTCCATCAGACAGATATTTCAGGGAGCTATCATCTTTTTTTTTGGTAACCTGACAATTGTGTCCTCCCATGACTGTGGAAGAGACATCAGACATCAGACTGTAAGCTCCTTTAGGGAGAGAGACACAGCAGAATGGTTTTACGTAATAATCACTCCCATCAAAACTGTGGGCATCATTTACACAGATGAAATAAAGACTGTCTGTCAACCAAAATAGACAATTGCAGTTCTGAATGCATGGACCTGATCACAGTGACACGCAGTACGTTCTCAAAACTGTCCCCAATTAACGTCTGGAAGAATCACTACCAACTTCCGCAAGGCTCCCCTGACGTCCACCTCTGGGCAGCATTGGTAACAGAACAGAGTATTGAGGGAAGAATCCGCTGAGCATGTTAAATGCACTGCGCACCTCCTGACCGCATGAGAACAAGAAATAATGTGTTTAAAACCACAGGGCCTTTGTTTTCACAAATAACAACTTAACAAAAGACATATTGTTGCATTAGAACAAAAGTTGAAAGCGATGAGTCAATCTCTGCCGCATTACTGAATGAGTATAAAGATAATGGTCTGCAGTATTTTTTTTTTTTTCAGGGTGTCATTAGATGTGATATCAGTTAACTGTCTGCTGCCAAAGTCATTTCCTGTATGAAGAAGAATAACAACAAGCCTTTTATATGCTAAGCAATGCAGCCTATCCATTCACTAGAGACCAATGACATCACTGAGAATGTAGCCTATCCATTCACTAGATACCAGTGACATCACTCAGAATGCAGCCTATCTAATCACTAGATACCAGTGACATCACTGAGAATGCAGCCTATCCGTTCACTACAAATCAATGACATCCTGAGACTGCAGCCTATCCATTTACTAGATATCAGTGACATCACTCAGAATGCAGCCTATCCATTCACTAGAGACTGGTGATATCACTGAGAATACTGCCTATCCATTCACTAGAGATTGGTTACATCACTGAGAATGCAGCCTGTCCATTCACTAGAGACCGGTGACATCACTGAGAATGCAGCCTATCCATTCACTAGAGACCGGTGACATCACTCTCCATCCATTCACTAGAGACCGATGACATCACTGAGAATGCAGCCTATCCATTCACTAGAGACCGGTGACATCACTCTCCATCCATTCACTAGAGACCGATGACATCACTGAGAATGCAGCCTATCCATTCACTAGAGACCGGTGACATCACTGAGAATGCAGCCTATCCATTCACTAGAGACCGGTGACATCACTCTCCATCCATTCACTAGAGACCGATGACATCACTGAGAATGCAGCCTATCCATTCACTAGAGACCAGTCACATCACTGAGAATGCAGCCTATCCATTCACTAGAGACCGGTGACATCACTGAGAATGCAGCCTATCCATTCATTAGAGACCAGTGACATCACTGAGACTGCAGCCTATCCATTCACTAGAGACTGGTGACATCACTGAGAATGCAGCCTATCCATTCACTAGAGACCAGTCACATCACTGAGAATGCAGCCTATCCATTCACTAGAGACCGGTGACATCACTGAGAATGCAACCTCTCCATTCACTAGAGACTGGTGACATCACTGAGAATGCAGCCTATCCATTCACTAGAGACTGGTGACATCACTGAGAATGCAGCCTATCCATTCACTAGAGACCAGTCACATCACTGAGAATGCAGCCTATCCATTCACTAGAGACCGGTGACATCACTGAGAATGCAGCCTATCCATTCACTAGAGACTGGTGACATCACTGAGAATGAAACCTCTCCATTCACTAGAGACCGGTGACATCACTGAGAGTGCAGCCTATCCATTCACTAGAGACCAGTCACATCACTGAGAATGCAGCCTATCCATTCACTAGAGACCGGTGACATCACAGAGAATGCAGCCTATCCATTCACTACAGACCAGTGACATCACTGAGAATGCAGCCTATCCATTCACTAGAGACCAGTGACATCACTGAGAATGCAGCCTATCCATTCACTACAGACCAGTGACATCACTGAGAATGCAGCCTATCCATTCACTAGAGACCGGTGACATCACTGAGAATGCAGCCTATCCATTCAAATGGTACACATTTGCCTGCAGTGTCATGCACGTCTCTTTTTATAAAAACTGCAGTGTCCTTTCATTTTCTATGGTAAGGAATCAGCATATTACAGAAACCTTGCAGCTGTGCTTGAACAACTTCAAATGTTAAGATAATTTTCCATGAGTCATCTTGCCTGTAACTTTCAATTTGTCCGTACAAGAGGCTCAAAGAGATTTCCCCAATTAGTATCTAGTAACAGGCGGCACAGATGTCTCACCCATCAATCCAGTTCAAAGAAAAAAAAAAGTTAATTAATTGTTTACTGCAAAACAAACCATTCAACCAGGAGGTCACAGGTCAATGCCTGAAGGTCAAAGACTTGGTGCTTTCCTTGTTTCACGGTTAATTGACCAATTTGTTGGCTTTCTCTAGCACTAAATATTGATGGCTTTATTGCCCTAAGAGACTGGCCTTTCAGATTTACGACCTACTCATAGACCAAAGATAACAGTCTGGAGAAATGTGTGATTCTCAGCCTATCTATGATTGCTGTACAAAAGATCTGTAGATCTGAAGGTTTTCAACATTTTTTTGATGGACAATGCAAATTCTTCCAAATCAAAATATTCAAACAATCAAATAATCACACAATCCTCATCTGGAAGAATCCCCTCAATGATGTCTAGTCTTTTACTATTTTTTAAATATAAGTTTTTAAAGCACGTAAAGTGTTACTGTTTATGGAGCAATTTAACATATTAAAAATTATTCACAAGTCTCATAAACATAAGTAAGGCTTACAAAATTGTGCACTAATATTGATATAAGATTTATGTGGAGATACCCTTATGTTTTTCCTGTCCCTGATATAGGGGGTGTTCTTGGACCCCAGAAATGCGTTGGCTACATTTTGGGTTGTCCCCCTGACTTTTATTGGAATTAAGTTATATTTGGAACTCTTCCCATGTTTGTTTCATACTACAAGCCAAGGAGATGTGGAGATCCTCTGGGGCAGAGTTTCTCAACCAGGTTTCCATGGAATCCTAGGGATCTTCCAATGGTTGCTAGGGGTTCCTTTAGCAATGAGCAATTTCTGTCTCTCAGATAAGTTTCCACTGACACTATTGATTTTTTAGCTATCTGTAAGGGGGGTAATTCTTCCCAATGACTACAAGTGTAAGAAGCATTCTTTCCACTGACCATCACACTAAGGCAGTGGTCTCCAAACTGCAGCCCGGGCTCTTTGCTTGCCTTTTTCTGGCCCTTGGAAAACTATTTCTCCCACATGGAGCATGTGGAGGGTAGGTAGTAGTTGGGTTTGAGCACCTCCAGTACAGGACCAAGGAAAAAGTGTCAGGGATGGTGCTGGAGTGTGGAGAGGGTAGGTAGTAGTTGGTTTCGAGGACCTCCAGCACAGGACCAAGGAGAAATGGTCAGGGACAGTGCTGGAGAGTAGAGAGGGTAGAGATAGTAGTTGGGTTTGAGGACCTCCAGCACAGGATCAAAGAGAAAGTGTCAGGGACAGTGCTGAAGCATGGAAAAGGTTGGTAGTAGTTGGGTTTGGGGACCTCCAGCACAGAACCAGGGAGAAAGTGTCAGGGGCAGTTCTGGAGCATGGAGAGGGTAGGTAGTAGTTGGGTTTAAGGACCTCCAGCATAGGCCCAAGGAGAAAGTGTCAGAGACAGTGCTGGAGAATGGAGAGGGTAAATAGTAGTTGGGTTTGAGGACCTCCAGCACAGGATCAAATAGAAAGTGTCAGGGGCAGTGCTGGAGCATGGAGAGGGTAGGTAGTAGTTGGGTTTGGGGACCTCCAGCACAGGATCAAGGAGAGTGTCAGGGATAATGCTGGAGCATGGAGTGGGTAGGTAGTAGTTGGGTTTGGGGACCTCCAGCATAGGCCCAAGGTGAAAGTGTCAGGGACAGTGTAGGAGAATGGAGAGTGTAGGTAGTAGTTGGGTTTGGGGACCTCCAGCACAGGATCAAAGAGAAAGTGTCAGGGACAGTGCTGGAGAATGGAGAGGGTAGGTAGTAGTTGGGTTTGGGGACCTCCAGCATAGGCACAAGGAGAAAGTGTCAGGGACAGTGTTGGAGAATGGAGAGTGTAGGTAGTAGTTGGGTTTGGGGACCTCCAGCATAGGCCCAAGGAGAAAGTGTCAGGGACAGTGTTGGTAGTAGTTGGGTTTGGGGACATCCAGCACAGGATCAAAGAGAAAGTGTCAGGGACAGTGCTGGAGCATGGAGAGGGTAGGTAGTAGTTGGGTTTAGGGTGGCATGGAATAAAAACTTTACACTGAACTGCTGATTTGCATACTGCTGATCTGAAAACACTAAAGCCATCGGATCAGCATGACAGCCAAGCAACCAGCACTTTCACCAGGATGTCAGGAACGCCATCGCCAGCGCAGGCACCCTTGAAAGGTCAACAATTTCAATACAACATCAGGTTACTTGTAATGTTTTCAGTATCTCAATAACATCAAATAACATTTTTGGTTTTAGCTTCTCCGGTCCTCTAAATGCTTGAAGCATGCCTCCAAATCGCTCATTATCCGATCCAGCATTTCCCAATCACCTATAAAGTAACGTTAACAATTCCTGAACCGCATAAAGGAACAGTAATGACACAAGTCGCATTATAAGCCTTATATATGTTGAGTCATCGTCTAAATGTTCATTGCAATTTGCAATTATTTTTCAGCCCTTTATAGACTGTTCTCCGCCACTTTTTACCCTTCCGCCGGCAATATTTATTACGTGCCGTTTCTTTTTTTTTTTTTTTACGAGAGAGAAGATTTGAGCGGCTCTGGAAAATGAAGCGAGCGAGAGGACGAGCGCTGCGGATTTGAAATAGCCATTTAGCCAAATTGCATACCTGTGCTGTGTCAGCTCTACAAGACATTCATCTCGTTCCATTGGTCTAATGGATAGCAATTGAATTTAATTAGCAAAACTACTCAGAGATACAGCGATGGCGTGTGTAAAGTAATGAAATATTCCTTCCCTTTTTTTTTTCTTCTTTCTCCCCCCTCGATCTCTCCAGAAAGATCTTTATCACGTCAAAAATATTAAAAAAACCTTATCAAAGGCCCTCCAGCTGCGATGAAGTTGCCGGGGGTGTTTACCGAACGCTTACAGACGCGGGCCCGGGGGCGAATAAAAATTATGGTTTCAATGTTAAATGCTGTATAGATTCAATTACCAGAATGTCCCCATTAAAAGCGCTTTTATGGTATGAATAAATGCAAATCCTTCTCAGTGGATCGATACCTGGACATAATTCTATAGTACGCCTAGGGAAAAAAAAAAAGGAAAGGCCTATAAATTATTTTCCTCTTAGAAGGAAAGAATTAGACAAAAAAAAAAAAAATTGAGGAAATGCAGTTACTGCTCAACTGTAACTTTTTATGGATACTCATTAACCCTCTGTGACCTGCTGGGCGTTGTGGAGTGGAAGCTACAGAACATTCCAGAGATTGCAGACAGCTGATGCAACAGCGTAAAAAAGGAATAAAAAAAAAGTCACATCATGTTGAAGTGTACTTGTAATCTATACAAAGCAAAGAAAGACACATGGGTTTGATGAGAAGTTAATTTTATGTATAAAATAAGAGATCGTTCTCACTAGCAGTGCTCCGACGCAGATCGCTTTTCAGAGTGCATTTGACAGGCGGGGAGGAGGTGTTGTATCTGCTTTAACCCCTTGATTAACGTGCTGCAACTGCATGAACAGGGCCGCTAATAAGGCAGTACAGCCAGCCCTCCTGTACTGGGCCCGAGCCCCATCAGTTCAAAAGGGAGGGCCTGGGCACCTGATGAGCAAGGGGTCCGGCTGTACAGTCCTATTGCAGACACTGATCCTCTTCTGCCTCCCCCTGCAGCACTTTCGGCTTCTCCTCTTCTTTCCCCCTCTGGCTGCACTGCAGGGAAATTATTTCTATCACATGTGCCCCTTTCATCTGCTGTCCGGGCCCCACTGTGTGTCCACCCCACAGTGCTTCCGACTTCCCTCCTCTCCTCCCCAGCCAGCAGCAGGGGGATATTTAAGGATGAAGAGCATATGTAATTTACTGGCCCCTTCCTTTCCTGAATAAACACAGTGAGCGATTGATACCAATCACTCCTGTGTTCATTCATCACTGAAGCATAGTAAACTGTGTTTACTGTGCTTCAGTTTGAGAATGAGCAGGAAGCCTCGGAGTGCTTCCATCTGTGCTGCTGAGGCTACAGAGAAAGGGACTGATACATCTATGTCCTCAGTCACTTTCAGCCAGGGGTAGGGGGCCCTGTCAGGTAGACTCTATGGGGCCCTGTGATTTCTAACAGCAGGGGCGCTTATGGAGCGGCATGTGTGCACCCCGCTGCCTCTGCTGCTAACAAGGGTAAACCCCCGGTTAAGTCATGATTTTAATACCCGCCCCCCCAACAACTAGTGTGATCCATCTGGCTTGTTTCACACAGGCTTCAGCTTGTATAAGAGCTGTGTGAACAGCAAGTTTTTATGAAACTTTCAGTAAGCTTTTGCAAAGCTTTTGGCAAACTTTCGAGCAGCTTTCTCTAAGCCTTTAAAGCACCCTTCAGCTCCTTTTGGAAATGTTATATGCAGATCTTAATAAGAGTGCAGATTGTCACTTTAAGCAAGCTGCTAGCATGCTTCAGCAAGCTTTCAACAAGCTTCAGGCCAGGTTCACATATGTGCGAATTGGATGCAGGTTTCCCTGCATCCAATTTCGCACGACATGCAAGTGTGACCGTTTCTCAATGGAGCCGGCTCACATATGTCTGGGGCAGCTGCGGTTCGTAATCCAAAAGGGTCATGTGCGTCTTTGGGTCCGGTTCATGTGCGAATTCAGGCAAAAATTCAGACCTAATTCGCACGTGAACCGGCGAACAGGAACGCACCGGACCCCATGCTGGGAACCGCACATATGAGAACCCAGCCTTAAGTAGTGCTGAAGCCTGCTAGCAGCTTGTTTAAAGTGGCAATCAGCACTCCTCCCATTAGGCAGAACATTTAAAAACTGGAACTGAATGGTACTTTAAAAGCTTCAAAAGAGCTTGCTGAAAGCTCTGCAAATACTTTGTAAAAGCTTGCTGTTCACACTGCTCTTATAAAAGCTGAAGCCCGTGTAAAACGGGCCTTAGGAATGCTTAAAACTGAACTCCAGGGATCTTATATTTTGCATACGTACATTAGACCAGCTTGGCACAATGTAAGAATGCATATGTGAGAGCTTATTGGCCTCTGTGGAAGCCCTAAGTTATTGCAGTAGCCCAGGCTACTACAGAGATAGCCGTGATCTTCCAGGTGCTGTGCAGATTGGCTGCCCTTCTGCATAGTAGAAGGTCATCATAAGTGGAGATAGAGATATCACTGGCCCTCCTCTCCACCTCCTCCAATCAGAGCTTTGCATTCCTTGAGAAAGTTGCAATGGTGGCCAAAACAAGGTAAGGCATTCTGTGAACTGCGCCCATGCCGAGCACAGGACGCAAAAGCTAGTGGAGATTTCAAGCTTCCACTGGGATCCCACAGGTACTGTATGGTACAAACATACTTACATTGGTCCAAGCTGGAACAATGTAACAATGCAAAAAAGCCATAACTGGAATTCAGATTTACCTTCACGCCCAGCGCTCAAGTAACACAACTATTGAGAACAATGCAAGACATTCTCTGAATAGAAGCTGTGCCAAGTGAGCGACTTCCTGTAGCTACTATGCAGACAGAAAGACGCACATCAACCAATAGACTGTGGCCATTGCTGTAAAAGCTTGGGCTACTAGAATGATTTTCAGCTTCCACAGAGGCTCACAAATTTAGAATAAATCATCCCTGGACTTCAGTTTAAAATAAGGTGACCAGATTTTTAAAATGAAATCCAGGGACATACCAGTATATATTTATTTTTAGTAGTAATGGCGGCAATCAGCGACTCTCTGCCCGTCGCCACCCGCCTGTCAAGTCTAACTCTCCAGGCCCCGGCTACTACTGGGTGGTGAAGATCACTCTGCCAGGGAAGGCAAGGAGATAAGCAGGCAAGGGACTGGTCGGGACTTGAGCCAAGGCAGAAGAACACGCGAGCGGAGCTGAATGGGTATGCACCTGAAACTGAAGAAATATTCCCTCCGCTTCGACCAGCACATGATCATCAGAAAGGGGCGCAGATAATGGAATAAAATACACCCCCCTAAGCTAGTAGGAGCGGGGGTGTGTCGTTTCAGAATTATTATTTTTTATTCTGCACTGACTGTCTTTGAAATTGCCCCAGGCCCTGTTGAAATCCAATCCGGGGAAAAAAACGGCGACAGACTTGGTCCGGGGACAGTGTCCTCAATCCGGGGATTGTCCCCGGAAACCAGGGATGTCTGGTCACCCTAGTTTAAAACCCATGACAATTTATGATTTTTCTGTCTTGGTCCCATTGGGGAGATTTTCCTTCACTTCCTGACCTGAGACACAACAGGAAGTGAGTGAAGGTCATAAGTATGGAAAATCCTTACACAAATCTAAATTCCCAAATGGATGCCGCTGCCACCAGGGGACTGACCCTCCCTTTGACAAGTAGGGCAGCGCATTGAGATGAATGGGCTGCCCTACATGCAATGCGCGGGAATGCGCTCGCTCTCCAGCGCACACCTGCTCCATTGTGAATAGAACCTAAACCTAACTTTGCAAGAACGTATCGGAAGACATTCACTATGGTCTTCACGCAAGATGAGCAGATATTTTATCCATGGTGCATAAGGCCCCTTTCACACGGACGGATAGAATGGTGCTTCTAGCTGCGGATTTTCTAGTTTTCTACCGCAGCTAAAAGCACACAATGCTTTCCTATGGCCCCATTCACACACAGTGTTTAGCTGCGATTTTGTACATGCGGTTTGGTGCGAATAGAAAAAATAGAATTGAATGCGTCCAAGTGCGATGTAGCGCAGCTATATGCACATAACCGCAGGTAATCGCAGTCTTTTTTGTCAACTGCGGAGCAGCGTGAAAAAAAAAAGAAGAACAACAGGAAGCACATCATAATCAGTAGGTATAAAAAGGGTTGCTATGGGAATGACTACCACAGCTAAACGCGGCCGCATGTAACCGCATGTAAACGCAGATAATCGCAATGTACAAATGCAGCTAATCGCAGTACATGGAGCCTTGAATTTCACAGAACATTTTACATGCATTTAACTGCGGCAAAACAGCCGTCCGTATGAAAGGCGCCTAAAAGATCTGCCAAAACAAAAGCCATTGGTGTTATTGTTTAATTTTTCTAAAAGCTATAAATTAAGTTGTTTTGAAAGGCTGGCAGATGTACAATACTTTGGAGATATTTTGCCCTCAAGCCGCATCAGCAGATAAAATCCCCGTAACCTGTAGGGTTAAACGTTCCTTCTCCATCGTCAACTGTCACCTGGGAATTCCTCTGCCTGCCACGAGGCAAGGGACGAGACATCGGTAACCTTGCTTAACACCGGGTTATGTACAGGCAAATCCCTCAAGTCAGTCTCTCTTGCAAGGAGACAAAGTCAAACCTTGCTAGAAACCAACCAGAAAAGGTGCCCTGGGGGGGGGGTTATGACGTCAGGAAACAAAGGCCGACAAAAAGAAAGACAATTACTGAGCCGTGCTGGGGGAATTGGAGGTGGCAAACAGTTGTTAGAGTGCAATGGATGTGGATATGTCCGGCATCATACAGGAGGTGACAGGATGCTGTCATGGAGGAATCCGCACATCACAGCACTGAACGCTTGCAGAGTGCCGCCAGATAGAGGTCCCTTTGTTCCCAGTCATCCTCAAGGTCAAACGCACACAAGGACCTGCTGTGATCGAATCTCTGTGACATCACAGGCAATCATTGGCCCATCCTACATCTATATTTTCAAAATTTAAGGTCGACTACAAGCATTATAATCCTAAAGCCTCGTACACACGGCCGAGAATCGCGTCAGGAAAAAACACGTCGTTTTTCCTGACGAGATTCTTGACAAGGATCTTGTCCCGGCCGAGTGTACACACGCTCGATTCAAAAGAACCGCCGTTCTTTTGAATGGAACGAACGCGGTGACGTCATCGACTACGACGAGCGTGCACTCGTCACATTCGATGCCGCCGCCACCATCTTGCTACACCCTACCTATGCCTAGGAAGCTACTGCGCAAGCGTCAAAGTCATTTCGAGCATGCGCGGGTTTCCACGGCGACAGGTAAGCGTACACACTCTCGGGTTTCCCGACGAGAATCCCAACGAGAAAATAGAAAGCAGGTTCTCTATTTTTCTCGTCAAGATTCTGGCCAGTTTTCTTGACGAGAAACCTGAAAGCCTCGTAGTCGTACACACGGCCGGTTTTCTCGGCAAGAAAGCTCTCCCGGCAGTTTTCTTGTCGTTTCTTGACGAGAAAACCAGCCGTGTGTGCGAGGCTTTACTCTATTGGCCTACATGAGGCCAAAGCTACGGCAATGATCGATAGACTATCTATTTTCATATGTTTTTACTGTAAGATATTTTCATGCAATGTACAACCAACAACACAAAAAATGTGCAAGCCAAGTATGACTGAATGTAAAAGGTTATAAGATCAACTCAAGCAATTAAAGATACTAACTGTACAATACTACTGACAACCACTGGCGGCAAGATGTAGAGTTGTATAGTCATGCTAAAGACATTAGAATCTGATAAAAGATTGCCCAACTTGTCCAATTAAGGCCCCTTTCACACGGAGGTCCGTTCAGGTCCGCCTGTCAGTTTTTTAGGCGGACCTGAAACGGATCCTCCATGTACCCCTATGGAGGCACGGATGTCAGCGGAGACATGTCCGCTGACATCCGCTCCGCTCCGCCAAAGTGTGACGGAGGAAAACCCTATTTTTCCTTCCGTCGGCGGAGCGGATCGGATGACAACGGACTCTACGGTCCGTCGTCATCCGATTCCCCATAGTGGAGAGCGGCACTCTGACAGGGCGGTCCCTGCACAGTGTGCGGGGACCGCCCAGTCATCCGTCGGCTCAGCGGGGATCAACGGAGCGATCCCCGCTGAGCAAGCGGAGCTTCACGGGGCGGATCTGCACGGATCCGCCCGTGTGAAAGGACCCTTAGAGCCCATTCACACAGGGGCAACACGACTTCCAGCGCGATTTTATGAGGCAACTCAGACACGACCTGAGTATGAATCACAGCGCGACCTGGAGCTACTTACAAGGCAACTCCAAGTTGCCTGCAGGACAGAAGACATTCCAGTGGCCAATCAAACAAGAATCAGCTCTGTGGGAGGGAGGGGTTTGCCTGAGAAATGTATGTTTTCTTCCTGGAGAGTTGCTCCTATTAAGACAGTGAGAGGCGACTCCCATTGAAATGAATGGTTACAGGTCGCCTAGAAGTCGGATTGAAGTAGTACAGGGACCTTTTTTGAAGTCTGAGCGACTGCAGTAGTGTGCATAAGGACGGCTCCATTAACTTACATTGATTTCTTCAGCCAGCGCGACCTGAGGCGACTAGGGGCGACCTGGGGCGATTTGGAGTCGGATCCAAAGACGCCCCTGTGTGAATGGGCTCTTACAGTTTCTTGTAAACTTGTAACTAGATTTGTACAAACATTCCAAAACATGACTTCCTTCTCAACTGGGTGTATAAACTTTCACTTGTGTATTGTCTATGAGAGATATATGTAGACCAGCTTTTCCCAACCCATTTATCCCAGTGGAACCCTTGAAAATGTTTCAGGTCTCAAGGACCTTCTGCAAGTGCATCAGGTGTCATTGGTAAAATGCCCCTTAGATTGGTGATCAATGGGAGGAATGCTCCCCCCCTTACAGTGGTGTCTAGAGGGAAGAACGTTCCTTATATTGGTCATCAGTGGGAAGAATGTTCCCCTTACATTGGTAGTCAACTGGAAGAATGCCCCAAAAGCCTCATACACACGATCAGATGACAAATCCGTGGAATTTTGTCCGAAGGGCAATGGCCGTGAACTTGTTCTGCATACAGATGGCAGAACTTTTTCAGCCAAAATACACAAAACTACGTGGTTTTTCTGCTCTTTAGTGCCACCCTTTGGACAACTTCTGCTAATGTTGTCTTATGGTTAGCATTGGTTTGGAGCATGTGTGTTTGTACTTTGGATTTTTTTCCGACGGCTTGTGTACACACGATCGGATAATCCGACAAGACACATTTGTTATCGGACAGTTTTAAAGCATGCTATCCCACATTTGTTTTCGGAAATTACGACAACAATTGTCCGATGGAGCATACAAACGGTTGGATTTTCCAACAAAACCCTTCCATCACACATTTGTTGTTGGAAAATCCGATCATGTGTATGAGGCATAACATTGGAAGTCAGTGGGAAGAATGATCCTTAAATTGGAGGTCAGTGGGAAGAATGCTCCTTACATTGGTGACCAGTGAGCAGAATGGTCAATTTACAGTGGTGGTCATGGGGAAAATTCCCCTTACATTGGTCATCAGTGAGAAGAATGTTCCCATTACATTGGTAGTCAACTAGAATCATGCTCCTTACATTGGAGGTCAGTGGGAAGAATGCTCCTTACATTGGAGGTCAGTGAGAAGAATGCCCCTAACATTGGTCTTCTGTGGAAAGGATGATCCTTATAGGGATGGTCAGTGGGAAGAATGTTCCTTACATTGGAGGTCATTGGCAATAATTCTCTTCACATTGGTCATCAGTGAAAAGAATGTTCCATTTACATTGGTGGTCAGTGGGAAAAATGTTCCTTACATTGGAGGTCACTGTGAAGAATGCTACTTACATTGGTGGTCAGTTTGAGGAATTTTCCCCTAAGGCTCGGTTCACATACATGAAAATTGGATGCGTTTTGAACCGCATCCAATGCGCAGAGTCCTGTGCGTTTTTAAGTCTGTTTCAGGTGCAATTTCAAGTAACAATTCGCACATTTTCAAAATCGCACTGAAACCTTGGCCAGACATATGTGAACCAAGCTTTACATTGGTGGTCACTGGAAAGAATGCTCCTTATGCCGCGTACACACAAACTGATTTTCCGTCTGCAAAAACTTGGATGTTTTTTCCGACGGAATTCCGCTCAAGCGTGGCTTGCATACACACGGTCACACAAAAGTTCTCCGAACTATCGTGCGTTAAGATTGTGGTGACGTACAACACTACGACGAGGCGAGAAAAAGAAGTTCAATGCTTCCCAGCATGCATGTTTTTTTTCCGGTCGGAATTGCAAACAGACGAACTGATTTTCCGATCCAATTTTTTTTTCTCGGAAAAATAGAGAACCTGCTCTCTAAGTCCGTCGGAAATTCCGACAGAAAAAGTCAGATGGGGCATACACACGGTCGGAATATCCGACGAAAAGCTCCCATCTGACGGAAAATCAGTTTGTGTGTACGCGGCATAACACTAGTGGTCAGTGTGAAGACTATTTCTGGTGACCAGTGGGAAGCATTTTGCCCTTACAGTGGTTTTAGAATGTCCACTTACAGTCAGTTAAAAAGATCATTGATGTCATGCCGTTGGCTCTGCCAAGTGGCGTTGTACCTGAAACTATGCAGGCACCATTAAATGGGAGGTTAATTAGTTAAAGCTCAGGGAACTCTGGAGAAACCTCAGTGTTCCACAGTAACCTGGTTAAGAAAGGCCGATGTAGACTTTCAATGCTGACCTCCTTACATAAATACCTGCTGCCTGGCTGTAATGGTGTCAAGTCCCATCATGCCTCTGCCTGTGGGAGTCATGCTTGTAACTCTCGGCAGGGCCACTACCACCAGTCCCGGCTGCTGACATCCATCTGGGTATGTATTCTATAACTATCAATTTATGGCAATTGTACTCAATGTGTTTAATACTATACACACACGTATAGGCACCCTTGTTTACGGGTGTATATGTGTTGTTTTCTATTGGTTGTTTTTGGTAACAATTTTTCATTGACATGTATATATCTCATTATAGAATCTATGTTTCGCAAAGCTTTTTTCCCCTGAAGAAGACCGCCATTACTACTAAGGTCGAAACGCGTTGGGGCTTTTGCGCCCATAGTAAATATTCATAATGTTGTACTATTTCTCATTGGTTGTTTTTAGACACATGTGTTAGCTTCAATTGATGTTTTTTGGAGCTCATGTCCTGATTCCTATTGTATTTATGTGATTTTTTTTTTCTACTCAATAAAAATTTATACTTTTTTACCTAAAATCATTCTTATTAATATTTTTCATCTACCGTGTTTCCCCGAAAATAAGCCCGGGTCTTATATTCATTTTGGCAACAAAAGACACAGTAGGGCTTATTTTCGGGGTAGGTTTTACCATGTAATGTGCTGTCCTCTCTCTCCCTCTCTATCCCTTGTGTGACAGGAATCCCCAGTGTGAACTGAGTTAAAATGCTTGTAAAATCCTATAATCCACTTTACTACAGTAGTATATAATGTATAATGTGTGTGTTTCTGTAATATAATTGTGCCAAATACCTGCGTTATAGCGCCGCTCTGCGCTTCTGTGACCCCCCAAAGCTCTCTTCCCCGCAATTATATTACAGAAACACACACACATTGTACATTATATACTACTGTAATAGAGTGGATTATAGGATTTTACAAGCATTTTAAACTAGGGCTTATTTTCGGGGTAGGGCTTATATTGCAACTCTCCTGGAAAATAGCGCTAGGTCTTATTTTCGGGATAGGTCTTATTTTCGGGGGAAACACGGTATCGCTGCAACTCAAAGCCCCTAGGGGTACCTCATCCTTTTTCACAAGTTCTATCAGGGGTGTGCAGCACTTCTATCCACAACTGGTATCGCTTTCCCTTTGCAAATGCTTGTAACTCTCAGCCTTGCAATGCCTCATGGGACCTGTAGTTTTGCAACAGCTGGAGGGCCGCCAGTTTGAGACCCCCTGTTATCAAATCAGTTACCGTATATACTCGAGTATAAGCCGAGATTTTCAGCCCTTTTTTTTGGGCTGAAAGTCCCCCCCCCCCCCCGGCTTATACTCGAGTCAGCGAAATTTTTACATTGGAAATAGTACCTGTAAAAAAGTTGCGGCTGCGGCGTCCATCATTCAAATTCCGCGGTCTCTTCGTGTTCCTTCCGTGATAGGCGATTCTCATCAGACACTCTCCGCCTATCACGAACGGTCTCTCATCCTCAGTTTCCCAGCAGACGTCTGTGATTGGCGGAACACCCAACACAGTGTCTGCTGGGAAACTGAGGATGAGAGACCGTTCGTGATAGGCGGAGAGTGTCTGATGAGAATCGCCTATCACGGAAGGAACAGGAAGAGACCGCGGAATTTGAACGATGGACGCCGCAGCCGCAACTTCTTTACAGGTACTATTTACAATGTAAAATTTATAGGGAACAGTGAGGATGGGGGAACAGTGAGGATAGGAAACAGTAAGGATGGAAACAGTGAGGCATTGTTGACCCTCGGCTTATACTCGAGTCAGTAAGTTTTCCCAGTTTTTAGGTACCTCGGCTTATACTCGAGTATATACGGTATGTCCTCACTTTGGCATTACTTTGCTGCTTGCTGGTTCTTGATCAGGGGATCAGAAGGTAATGAAGCCATGGGATGGGCCAGAAAACTAGCATTTTCAATAGCAGCTCACCAATGATGGCCTAATTATACAGTATGTAAAGGTTTCATTCAGTTTACTAGACTGCTCTTGGATGGCTTTCCCATTTCGAAGGGGAAATCGCCTTGAACGCAGAGGAACATTTATCGCCTTATCTTCCGCAGAAACTTGGATGTTCCTTTTTCTTCTTAAAACAAAAACAGAGAAATCTAAACACGAGCGCGGAGGCCTGATGGCGGAATGAAGAAAGGGAATGGAAGATTAATCTCGGCTCTTCACCTCAAGGCTACTTGTGGCTACAGAACAAGAGAAAAAAAGAAGACACCACGCTCACCACGCACGTCGTCCACCCCACGCCGCTGAGATCGCTGATAATACAATGTAGCACAACACAAGACAACAACAAAGGCTGAGCCCCACGTTCCTGGAACAAAACAAATATTTTATGATGGATTTTCGGAACGGGCATTAGAGAGAACGGGTCTTGTATCGGCTGTGATAACTATATTATTATTTAATTACACAGAACTTCAAGCAGTATAGGTTTATCTTTATATAAAACTCTGCTATTACCCCTCCCCCCACCCACCACCAGGGCTGCTTTTAGAAATCATGGGGCTCCATACAGCTTAGCTGACAGGAACAATGAACCAAGCCTATCAGGCAGCTCCAGCCACATGAAAAAAAAAACACTCATTCATGCAACCAGAATACCTGTGAGAATGAGCCATTAATTAAGTTTCTTTATTCTTTTTTACAGTTTTATTCTATTTTTATTTTTACATTTTTCTTTTTCAAGAACCCTGTGGGGAAGGGGTGTCTTTGGTGAAATGTTAGGGATCTAAACAGACACCCAACATTACCTTTGAGACAGAGAAAGAGATTGAGGGCACAGATTCCTCAATCCTTTCTCTGCAGAGTGAATGAACAGGAAGCATTCTGTACAGAGGCTCCCTGTTCATTCACAAACTGAAGCATTATAAACACAGGAAAGGTCACAGGGGGATTGGTTCCAGTAATTGCACTCACACCTGCTTCTCTGGGTCCCACTGTTGAACTTATGGGGCCCAGTACAAGAGGACAGGTGCTACCCCCTTATCAGCAGCCCTGCCCACCACCTGCATGACACAAGACCCTTTCCTCCAATGCCCTCAGGCTGTGTGCACTTGCAGTTATGTTGATCTGAAGGCTTCCCGCTGCTTGGGGTAATGGGAAACACTTTCACTGGTGGAACAAACTGCGCACCCCACAGCAAGAAGTGGGAGCACTGATTTGTAAAGGGGCTACAGTGGATGTGTATCTTGAGCAGCCTAATGTAATGTGACCCCAGTCTCTAAACGTCTCCTTCAGAAAGTCTCTAACTACACCTGCAGCCTAGTCATAGAGCATTTCCTGTACTATGTCTGCAGTCTCTGATCATCTCTTTGTAGTATGTCTGTAGTCCCCAACTATCTCCTGTAGTATGTCTGCAGTCTCTGATCATCTCTTGTAGTATGTCTGTGCATCACTGACCATCTCTTGTATCATGTCTGCAGTCTCTGATCATCACCTGTAGTATGTCTGCAGTCTCTGACCATTTCTTGTAGTATGTATTCAGTCTCTGATCATCTCCTGTAGTATGTCTGCAGTCTCTGACCATCTCCTGTAGTATGTCTGCAGTCTCTGATCATCTCTTGTATCCTGTATGCAGTCTCTGATCATCTCCTGTAGTAGGTCTGCAGTCTCTGATCATCTCCTGTAGTATGTCTGCAGTCTCTGACCATCTCTTGTATCTCTTGTGTATGGTGCCTAAAAAGTCCAAGTCCCTCCATCTAGCTTCTTCTATATCTCTTGTATCATGTCTGCAGTCTCTGATCATCACCTGTAGTATGCCTGCAGTCTCTGACCATTTCTTGTAGTATGTCTACAGTCTCTGACCATCTCCTGTAGTATGTCTGCAGTCTCTGATCATCTTGTGTAGTATGTCTGCAGTCTCTGACCATCTCTTGTATAATGTCTGCAGTCTCTGATCATCACCTGTAGTATGTCTGCAGTCTCTGACCATTTCTTGTAGTATGTCTGCAGTCTCTGGCCATCTCCTGTAGTATGTCTGCAGTCTCTGATCATCTCCTGTAGAATGTCTGCAGTCTCTGATCATCTCTTGTAGTATGTCTGCAGTCTCTGATCATCTCCTGTAGAATGTCTGCAGTCTCTGATCATCTCCTGTAGTATGTCTGTAGTCTCTAGCAGTCATCTGTAGCATTACATGAACTGAATATTAGGTGCTGCCTAGTAAGTTGGCCAGCACTGATCTCAGAGTTCCATCCATTAATAAAGGTATATAAGGCTCATCCAAAGATTTTCTAAGCGTCCTCTGAAGCTCTCCTCTAACAATACTCTGGACAGGATTGTTAATTTGTTAGGAGGAGGCAGCGGCTGATGACCCATCTGCATTCATGGTTCCTCCAAGTACAATCCAGGACAAGGCCTGTGCTTTGTTATATCCTCTCGGTATGTGTGCAATTCCTCAAAGCCGATACTGAGAAAGCTGCATACCATTAGAGGAGCCATGTGCTCAGCATCCGGCCTGACTCCTATACACCACATGATCCCGCTCCGTGGAGGGAAGACGGTCACATCCAGGCAGATATTAGGAGAAATGTTCTATCCTATTTATACATTTATATAAAAAAAGAAAAACTCTGAGGCCGGGTTCACACCTATGCAAATTGAATGCGCATTTCCCCCGCATTCAATTCGCATAGCAGCAGAATGTGACTGGCTCTCTATGGAGCCGGTTCACATATTTCTGCAGCGGGGGTCCGGTGCGGTGTGCCGGAAAAACGTGTGCCTTTTTTGGTGCGGTTCGGGTTCGATTTCAGCCCAAAATTCGGGGCTTAAATCAGACCTGAAACGGTGAACCAGCACGCCCCGGACCCCTGCTGTGCGCCGCATGCGGCGACGGTGTGAACCGAGCCTGAAAGTGTAAGGGCAAGTTCACACCAGATGCAGTTCCGTGCACAAAAGGCATGCACAGTGTTTTCCATGTATTCCAATGGCTCTAGTTCACACCATGCAGTCAGTTTCCAGAGCAGAAACTGACCGGAAACTGACTGCATGGTGTGAACTAGAGCCATTGGAATACATGGAAAACACTGTGCATGCATTTTGTGCAGAAAAAAAGTACACGGGACTGCATCTGGTGTGAACAGTAGGGTGACCACATTTCCAAACTACCATTCAGGGACACCCTCCCTTCCCAAAAATCAGCTTGTGCTGTAACGAATCACAGCACAGTGATTGGACACAAGAGGCGGGATTTATGATTTCTCCAATCACAAGCAGGGGGCGGGGATTGTGCTCCTCCAGTGAGTAAAGCGGTGATGTGGCGGCCTTTTTTGGGGGCATCAGATTGGCCGGGGGGGGGGTGGCTGTGTCAGTTTCATTCCGGGACACTGTATTGTCCTGGAATGAATGTGCCCGGGACAGACCTGCAAAATGCGGGACTGTCCCGGGCAATCCGGGACACGTGGTCACCCTAGTGAACAGGCCCTAACTGCTGAAATCTATGGGGTGGAGGAAGTTGACTGGCCTGCACAGAGTCCTGACCCGATAGAACATCTTTGGGATAAATTAGAGGAGAGACTGGGAGCCAGGCCTTCTCATCCAACATCGGTGCCTGACCTCACAAATGCGCTTCTGGAAGAACGACGGTCAAACATTCCCATAGACACACTCCTAAACCTTGTGGACGGCCTTCCCAGAAGAGTTGAAGCTGTTATAGCTGCAAAGGGTGGGCCAACTCAATATTGAATCCTACAGACTAAGACTGGGATGCCATTAAAGTTCATTTGCGTGTAAAGGCAGGTGTCCCAATACTTTTGGTAATATAGTGTACGTTTCAACAAACACACAGACCGATCGAAATTCGTCTGGTTCAGCAGGGACTGGCTAAGATTCGATCCATCTATGGGCAGGCTCTATTGATTGACTTCACTTTTTTAAAATTTATATGCTTTAATTATGTCCTTTTGCAGATTTTATCCTATTACGCATCCACCCCTGAAGATTGGGGATTCTGCCATGAAACGCGTCGGGCATATGTAGATGCAACATGATCTAATTTAGGACCAACCTTTGGGTTGAATGTTTCCACTTGTGAGAGTTTTTTTTTTTAACAGAGCAAGGAACTAGTCTATGTTTTTTTGCATTGTGCTTTCTACATGTTTACCAATATGTATGTTTACTATTATGTATGTACTTGAACTTGCATGTTTTGCTATGTGTTTTAGACTAATAAACACATCCATATCACATTGTCTTATCCCTGATCCTCTCATGCATTCCTCATTCAAAGTCCCACATCCTCTCTTTCCTCTATTGATTGACTTCAGTCCAACCAGCCTATATGGGTGTTTTCGTACGATCGCTACCGCTGGCAATAGCCGGCAGCAGTGATCATTGTATTCTGATGGTGGGAAAACCTCCTGCTGCCAGAACACAACAGCGCAGTGGGAGGGATTCCCCACCACTGATTGTGTTGATGGGGGGAATCCCCTGGTGGAAGGAAAGGACATTGCATTATGTATGGGCTGCCTTAGACGGATGGACCCCCCGTGTTCGGAACTTTCTGTGCTCAAGCTGAAAGGAATCCGGCTCCCCTCTTGTCCTGGAGAGGTTCTGCGCTGACACAAGTCAGCAAACAGCCGAGAGGACGGGGGACTCAGCTGGTGCGATTTTAACAGTCGTGTGTGAAAAATTCCTATTCTCGGCTCTCCCCTCTGAGCCGCTTGTGGTTTGTTAAGAATCTGAAGAGAGCGATAGAGACGTCATTGGCTGCTTATCAGACGGGGAAGGAAATGCAGTCACAAATTCGGGGTGTGAAAAGTGCTTCGCTGAAGAGCAGAAGAAACGTTTTGGGTAACCAGAGACGGAAGATGAGCAATTCTCGGGGAACCCTCCATCCACTCGCACATCCTTATAGATTACTCTGATTTCACTGCACGCTGTGAGCTTCTCACATTGTGCATTGGAAGCTGCAGCAAGTCAGATAGAGCCCCGCCTCATTTCCTGGCTGGGGGACGTCCAATGTCATCTACCCCTTTCCTCCCCAGCCTGACCCATTCATTCACAGAATTTCAGTCCTTTCAGTCATAGAGGCTCAGTATCACACGTGGGCGTTCTGCATGCAAATACAGCCTGCCTAGAAACGCCACCCTCCTCCAGACTGACATCAACCCATCAAGGCATTTAATATTTGCATAACTCCTCCCAAAAGCCAGCCTACTGCTTGCATCGGGGGAAGGGATCTGGATCCACCCATTTGATATTTGCAGCCGTATATCGCTTTTTAGAGCATTGGCCAGTGTGAACCTAGCCAAAGGGGTTGATTTACTTAAGCCAAATAGACTGTGTACTTTGCAAATGCAGCTGCTTCCAAGCGGAGGTCTCTAAACTTTCTACACAAAGGGCCACTTTGCCGTCCTTCAGATTTTAGGGGGGCCGGACTGTGGCTATTGGGAATAGAAAATGTCCCAGCAACAGTTGGAGTAAACAATGCCCCATCTTTGGTGTCAGTGAGAGGAACCGTGCCCCATAGTTGGTGTTAAGGGAAGAAAATATTCCCCATCCTTGGTTGTCATTGGACCGCATTGTTGGTGTCATTGGGAGGAATAGTGCCCCATCATTGCTGTTATTGGCAGGAATTATGCCCCCTTGTTGGTGTCATTGGGAGGAACTGTGCCCCATCATTGCTGTCATTGGGAGGAACTGTGCCCCATCATTGCTGTCATTGGCAGGAATTGTACCTCCTTGTTGGTGTCATTGGGAGGAACTGTGCCCCATCATTGCTGTCATTGGGAGGAACTGTGCCCCATCATTGCTGTCATTGGGAGGAACTGTGCCCCATTATTGCTGTCATTGGCAGGAATTGTGCCCCCTTGTTGGTGTCATTGGGAGGAACTGTGCCCCATCATTGCTGTCATTGGGAGGAATTTTACCTCCTTGTTGGTGTCATTAGGAGGAATTGTGCCCCATCATTGGTGTCACTGGTAGGAATTGTGCCCCATCATTGGTATCATTGGTAGGAATTGTGCCCCATTATTCGTGTCATTGGTAGGAATTGTGCCACATCATTGGTGTCATTGGGGGGAATTGTGCCACATCATTGGTATCAGTGTTAGGAATTGTGCCCCATTATTGGTGTCATTGGTAGGAATTGTGCCCCATGATTGGTATCAGTGTTAGGAATTGTGCCCCATTATTGGTGTCAGTGACAGGAACTGTGCCCCATAGTTGGTGTTAAGGGAAGAAAATATTCCCCATCCTTGGTTGTCATTGGACCGCATTGTTGGTGTCATTGGGAGGAACTGTGCCCCATCATTGCTGTCATTGGGAGGAATTGTGCCCCATCATTGGTATCAGTGTTAGGAATTGTGCCCCATTATTGGTGTCATTGGTAGGAATTGTGCCCCATCATTGGTATCAGTGGTAGGAATTGTGCCCCATTATTGGTGTCATTGGTAGGAATTGTGCCCCATCATTGGTATCAGTGGTAGGAATTGTGCCCCATTATTGGTGTCATTGGTAGGAATTGTGCCCCATCATTGGTATCAGTGTTAGGAATTGTGCCCCATCATTGGTGTCATTGGTAGGAACTGTGCCCCATAGTGGGTGTTATTGGAAGAAATTATTGCCCATCCTTGGTTGTCATTGGACCCCATTGTTGGTGTCATTGGGAGGAACTGTGCCCCATCTTTGGTGTCATTGGGAGGAACTGTGCCCCATCATTGGTGTCATTGGGAGGAATTGTGCCCCATCATTGGTGTCATTGGGAGGAATTGTGTCCCAATTTTCCTTGCATGTGATTGGGTGTTCTTGGTAAAGTGAAGCCTCACCTCATTTACTAAGCTCTGGAGCAACAGTCTATTTGCCTTTAGTAAATCCACCCCAAGGTGTCCATAAAGTGGGGAATACTTGCACAATATGGCAAAAAAAAGTCCCCGGGGGACCAAAATGATTATTATTTTTTTCTGGAAGGTCAGTCTCCTTTTAAGACATGCACATGGAAGATTCGCCTGCAGTGAAAGTTTGGTGAATATCGGATTCGCAGCTTCATAGAAGAGCCCCAACGTGTTTTGTGAATCTCCCAACCATTGGAAATAACCTGCACAAAAAATAAATAAATAAATAAAAGTCTTGAAAAGACGGTAAACTCAGAAGACGGCCAGCTTGGGGTGGGGGGGGGGGGCTGCACACAGTGCTCCCCTTGTCAGGAGGCAGTTCCCAGGTCACATGACTTCTCAGCGGAGCGCTGCGAGGCGGCCAGAAGGCTCCAGCTGGGTGGAAAACATTGTATTGTTTTTAATGGTTTTCTTATTAGGGAAGGAACAATAAGCGCCGGTCCCACTTACATAAATGAGACGGAATCATCTGCTCGCTCACGTATCGCCTCCCCAGACACTTTTAAAGGAGCAGCGCACCCCGGGACAAAGGACGCATTCTGAGAAACAGCGACCGGCGCCATTCACAGCCACTTATGTAAGGGCCCCCCCCCCCCGCGTCCGCCCAGAAAGTGAGATATCTGACGTCTATTCAACTAAGTCAGAAAAAAAGGGAGCGCTTCTCCGCGTCGCAGCGACGCTGCCGTCCACCTATCACTGATAGGTGTGCACAGTTCAATCGATTAGTTGGCCGATTATTGTTTCAATTAAATGTATAATTTAGTTAATATGTAAAGTAAAAAAAAAAGAAAAAGGCAATTTATTCTTAAATATCCATATGCAGTGGTAAATATAAATAACCAACTACAGTAATTGTAATACCTTCTATCACCTCCAGTCTATCAGCCTCCACCTTCCCTGGGTTCAGATGCTGATCTTCCCTGCACACAGTCTTTAAATTATAATTTATTTTTTATTTTTTAAACAAACATGTTATACTTACCTGCTCTGTGTAATGGTTTTGCACAGAGCAGCCCAGGTTCCTCCTCTTCTAGGGTCCCCCGCTGACACTTCTGAACCCTCCTGCCTTCAGAGTGCCTCAATAGCAAGCTGCAAAGTGTATTATAGAGTGCCCCCATAGCAAGGTAAAAACACTCCTGCCTTAGAGTCCTGCCCAGGACTACATGTCCCATGAGGCATTGCTCCTCACACATTCACAAGTTCTCAGGCACTTACTGACATGTATGGATGGTGTACTGAGCTGTATGTGTGCTGCACTGTATTTCCTGATAGGTAAACAAATAATGCATTCTATATGCAGGCAAACTAATTGGCTGGCCGATTACCGTATATACTCGAGTATAAGCCGAGTTTTTCAGCAAATTTTTTTGTGCTGAAAATGCCCCCCTCGGCTTATACTCGAGTCTGTGTCCATCTTCATCTTTGTGTGCCTGATTCCGGCCAGCCGTAGGTCCCCTGGACCCCAAACTTGGCACACATGTAGCCCCCACTCTTCCTCTACAAGTGTGCAAAGTTTGTTGTCAGGAGGACCTACGGCCGGGGAGAACCGATTTTTCAAAACTGGGCACCCCTTCCATAGACTCCCATGTTAAACGTCTAGTCACACAGCGCAGGAGATCAGGTAGGGACATTGGGCACAGTGAGGCATGGGCACAGTGAGGCATGGTCACAGTGAGGCACAGTGAGGCATGGGCACAGTGAGACATGGACACAGTAAGGCACAGTGAGGCATGGGCACAGTGAGGCATGGTCACAGTGAGGCACAGTGAGGCATGGGCACAGTGAGGCATAGGCACAGTGAGGCATGGGCACAGTGAGGCATGGACACAGTAAGGCACAGTGAGGCATGGGCACAGTGAGGCACAGTGAGGCATGGGCACAGTGAGGAACAGTGAGGCATGGGCACAGTGAGGCATGGGCACAGTGAGGCATGGACACAGTAAGGCACAGTGAGGCATGGACACAGTGAGGAACAGTGAGGCATGGGCACAGTGAGGCATGGGCACAGTGAGGCATGGGCACAGTGAGGCATGGACACAGTGAGGCATGGGCACAGTGAGGCATGGGCAGTGAGGCATGCACATGGACACAATGAGGCAAAGTGAGGCACAGTGAGGCATGCAGATGGACACCATCGGCCTGTTTAGGATGACCTGGGCTCAGAGGAAGTGGGTTCAAGAGCTGAGAAGACAGCGATAGAGAGATGAGCTTGTCACAGCTGCTTCTCCTTTCACTGTTTAGGATGACCTGGGCTCAGGGGAAGTGGGTTCATGAGCTGAGAGGAGAAGAGAGCAGAGCGACAAAAAGATGAGCTTGTCACAGCTGCTTCTCCTTTCACTGTTTAGGATGACCTGGGCTCAGAGGAAGTGGGCAAAATGATGCTGGCCACTAGACTGAGGACATATAATGGCAGAAGGAAAGTACTGCTTGGGAAATATCTGGATAGAAGGTGAATATTGCAGCTAAGCAGTTTTTTTGTTATTTTCTATCTTTTAATGGGAGTTCTGCTTTAGCAGCTTTTCGGTAGAACCCTCAAGCAAACTTCGGTATGTGAAATGCGGAAGTCGGAGCTCCTCGTTCACATTAGGAAGTGCAGTAGCCGCAAATTGAGGAAACAATAGAATAGACGGAGACGCATCGGCACACATCCGGAACACACTGTACACACATACCAGCACAGGTATACAGAGTACATAGGAGGAGAACTATACGCACGCTGATATATACAAATATTCTGTTATATACGGCTTTGGGGGGGGGGGGTCAGTCTGCATTGTGCATTACATATGCAGGCTCTTCTTCCTGCTTAGCGGTGCCACACAGTGACTGTGCTTTACTGTTCCTTTCATCCAATGCAGATCTACAGGTTATAAACTATAGACTGTGTATGTTTGTCAGCTTTTATCTCAGCAATGGCTGAGCAGGGAGGCTGAGTGGTTGCCATACAGACAAATCTGTGTATATAATGCAAAAATGGAACTACAGTACAGGAGGGAGGGCGGGACAAGGGGTGGGCAGGAGGGGCGGCTGCCTTGGGCACTGTGGTATCATGTGAGGTGGGAGGACACCGTGAGGAGATTGGAGGGGAGAGGATTTGTGTTGGAAGGGGGAATTTGAGGGGTGGCATGCGGTAGGAATTGCTCTAGGTGGGAAAATTTGGGGGGGGGGGTGCTTTAGGGGGATCTGTGTCGGGAGGGGGGATAGGGGAAGAGGATTTGTGTTGGAGGGGGATTAGAGAGGCTTTGTGCTAGGGACTTAGGGACCGAGACCCTTTCTGAGATTTGGTGTTTACAAGTTAAAAACTGTTTTTTTTTGCTAGAAAATTACTTAGAACCCCCAAACATTATATATTTTCTTTTCTTACACCCTAGAGAAGGAAAATGGCGGTCGTTGCAATACTTTCTGTCACACCGTATTTGCACAGTGGTCTTACAAGCGCACTTTTTTTGAAAAAAACAACAACACTTTTTTTAATTTAAAAATAAGACAACAGTAAAGTTAGCCCAATTTTTTTTTATATTGTGCAAGATAATGTTACGGCGAGTAAATTGATACCCAACATGTCACGCTTCAAAGTTGCGCCCGCTCCTGTCATGATCTGGCCGCCAATGGGAGCACAGTGAGTCTGCAATGGGGGCAAAGTGAATCTGCAATGGGGGCACGGTGAGTCCGCAATGGGGGCACGGTGAGTCCGCAATGGTGGGCACGGTGAGGCTGCAATGGAGGACACGGTGAGGCTGCAATGGTGAGCAAGGTGAGGCTGCAATGGTGGGCACGGTGAGGCTGCAATAGTGGGCACGTGAGGCTGCAATGCTGGGCATGGTGAGGCTGCAATGGTGAGCACGGTGAGGCTGCAATGGTGGGCACGGTGAGGCTGCAATGGTGGGCACGGTGAGGCTGCAATAGTGGGCACAGTGAGGCTGCAATGGTGGGCACGGTGAGGCTGCAATGCTGGGCATGGTGAGGCTGCAATGGTGAGCATGGTGAGGCTGCAATGGTGGGCATGGTGAGGCTGCAATGGTGGGCACGGTGAGGCTGCAATGGTGGGCACGGTGAGGCTGCAATGGTGGGCACGGTGAGGCTGCAATGGTGGGCACAGTGAGGCTGCAATGGTGAGGCTGCAATGGTGGGCATGGTGAGGCTGCAATGGTGAGCATGGTGAGGCTGCATTGATGGGCACATGTGAGGCTGTGCTGAGGAGAACTGATAAAGTTGTTGTTAATATTTATTTTTGTAACTTAATTCTGCATAAAACATTTCACAAGATCATTTATGAGGGCGTGATTAGCGGCAGAATTAGGGGCGGAGCAGGGTAGGGGTTGGGCGGGGCAACTAGTGGCGAGTAACCCTTGAGGCCTGGCTAGTGGCTCAAGACTTGAAATTTTGAGCCCTGGAGGGTATATGCTAGGAGGGGGTGATTTTTTTTTTGGGGGGGGGAGCGGCATTTGTGCTGCAGGGATTTGAGGGATGGGGGTGAAAAGATTTGTTCTGGGAGGGGGGGATTTCAGTTGGGGGATGGATTTGTATTGGGAGTAGGGGGGATTTATGCTTAGGGGGTTAACATGCAGATTAGTGCTCAGTTTTTTTTTTTTTGGGGGGGGGGGGGTTTGCAAACACGTAATGCTCATGCATCTTGGAGGGGGGGTGCAGCTTGGCATGTTCACCCTGGGCTCTAGATGTCCTTGACCTGGCACTGACGGCATGCATGTAAATGTCACACTAAAATATAATGTCTGCACTGGAAACACACTAAAGTTTTCCTCCCCCCCAGCTGGTGACAAGACATGGATAGCCGGGGCGTTGTCCTCGGACGGACACTTACAAAGTACGATGGATCCATATTTGCTCTTTGGAAGACATTTTCAAAATAAAATAAAAAAAAAAAACCTTGCACAATGCCGGCATTGCGGTGATGAAATTTTCCCGGCAGGCTGCAGACAATAGCCATCTTGTTGGCAGAGCGACGCACTACAAAGGGGCCTTTCTCAAAAAGTCACTTGAAACTGACCCATCCCCCCCCCCCCCCCGGAACAGAAAAAAAAAAAGTGCAGTGCTGCTCCCTGACCGAATCAGAGCCTCGTCCCCTCGTCTCCTAACTCACCCCATTCACAGAACGGCCAACGAGGTCTCCACCCAAAAATGAACCCCCCCCCCCCCAAACATGGCGCGGCCCAACCCAGACCAACTTATCCCACAAACCTTCTGCTAACAGCGAAAAAAACCAAAAAACTTTATTTGCATCATACCCCGTCATGTGACACTTCCAACTTTTTTGGGTTAAAAAGTTTCAAAAGTTTTCAAGGACCCGGGAAGTAAAAATGGAGATCTGAAATCCTGACAAAAACGTTTAAATATATTCCTCTTTTTTTTTTTTCTTTCATTCTTTTTTTTTTTTTTTCGGGAAGTTAATTGATATGAAACTATTTATGGTTTTATTTGCAGTTTTGTTTGTTTATATTCCTTGTAGAGATATTCAATAAAAACGTATTAAAGGGGTTGTACACCCTCGTGTATTTTCTCCTATGAAAAAACACCTGGAAGCCTGAGCCCCAAATTTCCGTGGGCGTGTCCCCGCCGTCGCTCTCTCCACGGGTTCCCGGTTCTTGATTGGATAGATTGATAGCAGTGCAGCCATTGGCTCCCACTGCTGTCAATCAAATCCAATGATGCGGACGCCAGGGGGTGGGGCCGAGTCTGGCATTAGGCGTTGGATGTCGAATGCTGGACTCGGGAGTGTGCCCGCAAGGTAACCCCCACGGGAGAGCGCTTCCCAGAGGGGGTTATCTAATGCGGGGAGGAGCCAGGAGCGCCTCCGTGAGATCCCAGTACAGGAGGTTAGGGGCCACTCTGTGCAAAACGAACTGCACAGCGGAGGTAAGTATAACATGTTTGTTATTTAAAAAAAAAAAAAACGAACCTTTAGTGTCACTTTAAACCCTAAATATATTACTCAATGACTACAAAGGGTATAAATCCACTGTGTGATGTCATCAATGGGTCTCTGTGCTTCTCTATGCAAAGCTAGTGGGAGGGAGCGGAAGAGTGCTTCCTATGTCATCAATCATCCTGTTCCTAAGCACTAAATAAAAAAACACATCCTCAACATCCCTATAGATCTGCATGCTCTGTGGGTGCTGCAGACTTTAGCTGTGCAATCTGCTGATGATTTAGCTGTGAAGCCGCAAGGTTTCACTTCCTGTTTCCCTTAGTAAGGATGCCGGTTCCTCCACCCGGAACTGATGGACGGGTCGGCTTCGGGTGCCAACATCATGAAATCCCTGGACAGGTAAGTGTCCTTATATTAAAAGTCAGCAGCTACAGTATTTGTAGCTGCTGACTTTTATTTTTTTTTCACCCAGGCGGAACTCCGCTTTAACCCTTAAAAGTTGCATGAAAGTCGTACCTGAAAGTCGCACCCATCCAAAGTTGTGTCAAGCTCCATTCACACTTGTACGACTCCAAAGTCATGTGACTTTAGAGTGCAACTTTGATGCAACTTTGGATAGGTGTGACTTGGATGTGACTTGTCCCTCTGCAAAGTCGGACCCACTGCAGAGTCTGACCCACTGCAGAGCCGGACCCACTACAAAGTCGGACCCACTGCAGAGCCGGACCCACTGCAGAGCTGGACCCACTGCAAAGTCAGACCCACTGCAGAGGCGGACCCACTGCAGAGCCGGACCCACTGCAGAGCTGGACCCACTGCAAAGTCAGACCCACTGCAGAGGCGGACCCACTGCAGAGCCGGACCCACTGCAGAGCCGGACCCACTACAGAGCTGGACCCACTGCAGAGCCGGACCCACTGCAAAGTCGGACCCACTGCAGAGCCGGACCCACTACAAAGTCGGACCCACTGCAAAGTCAGACCCACTGCAAAGTCGGACCCACTGCAGAGCCGGACCCACTGCAGAGCTGGACCCACTGCAAAGTCGGACCCACTGCAGAGCCGGACCCACTACAAAGTCGGACCCACTGCAGAGCCGGACCCACTGCAAAGTCGGACCCACTGCAGACCGGGACCCACTACAAAGTCGGACCCACTGCAAAGTCAGACCCACTGCAAAGTCGGACCCACTGCAGAGTCTGACCCACTGCAGAGCCAGACCCACTACAAAGTCAGATCCACTGCAGAGCCGGACCCACTGCAGAGCCGGACCCACTGCAGAGCTGGACCCACTGCAAAGTCGGACCCACTGCAAAGCCGGACCCACTGCAGAGCCGGACCCACTGCAGAGCCGGACCCACTGCAAAGTCGGACCCACTGCAGACCGGGACCCACTACAAAGTCGGACCCACTGCAAAGTCAGACCCACTGCAAAGTCGGACCCACTGTAGAGCTGGACCCACTGCAAAGCCGGACCCATTGCAGAGCTGGACCCACTGCAGAGCTGGACCCACTGCAAAGTCGGACCCACTGCAGAGCTGGACCCACTACAAAGTCGGACCCACTACAAAGTCGGACCCACTGCAGAGCCGGATCCACTGCAGAGTCGGACCCACTGCAAAGTCGGACCCACTGCAAAGCCGGACCCACTATTGCACCACTGTATCATGTAAAACAGTGTTTTAAAATGCTGTACATTGAACACTGGCAGCTTGCTGGCAGAAGGGTAAAGCAGATTTGTAACCTGTCTGGTAAGCTGCTTCACTGCACGCTCACGAAGGTCGGTGATCAAGCTCTATTGATAATGGCAAAGGTGAGATGTTTGGTCGCCGACTTGGCTGTGCTGTCTGGCAGAGCTGGCTGGATAACAAGACTGACTGAACAGAATTGCACTGTATATACACTGCATGAACAGAACGCTACAATCAAACACAGCCTGCCTGCTGAGCCCACCATCCTGGCATTCATCACGTACAGCTGGCCGTCTGCTTGCCTAGACCCCCGTTGTTGCAGACATCCTTATTTTATGAAGGTCTCTCAATCTGAGCCTGTGAACGCAGAGCCCGGTGAGTTCCCAGGTTCTCAGCCCCGTAGATATGATGCAAAGGTCACCAAACTAACCTCAACCCTAACTTTTTTTGTACGTACCTAAACCGCAAATCCTACCCACAAAACAGGCACTAAGATCTGTGCCCCCTACCTGTTTAAATCCCTGATGCCCAACCTGTGGCCCTAGGGCCACATACGCCCCTCATGTGATTTAAGTGCGTCCGTTCGGCTCCAGCAGTTAGTGGTGTGAGCTTTGGTTTGTAAAGGAGCCTTTAGCCGAGGTTCACATTGCTGCAGGTTAGAAATCGTGCGAGTTCAGCTGAACGTAGTCCCACTTCTGGGGCGATTTGACAGACATATGTGCGGGGCCCTGCACAGATTTCTTGGAAGGATTCCCCCATGGGGTTTTTTAGCAGCGGTGTGACAGGATCAAAAGTATAAGTATATATATAAAAATTCCTTTATTAAAGAAATTGCAATATCATAATACAGTTGAAACATGGATTCTATCTCCCCAGAGCAAATAATTCCCCAGAAGAAGACCATACATGCACAGGTCAAAACGCGTCGGGATGCACAGTTTAACATTATTTAATGGGATGCTGTGTATACCTATGTTTGCATTGCTGAATTGTGGAAGATGTACTGTACGATATAGCCAGAATCCATGTTTCAACTGTATTATGATATTGCAATTTCTTTAATAAAGGAATTTTTATATATATACTTATACTTTTGATCCTGTCACACCGCTGCTAAGAAACCCCATGGGGGAATCCTCCCAATTTTTTGCTTAATATTCGGGGTGTGCAGACTTCATATCTCTCTCTCATATGTGTCTCCTCTTATAAAACCTGCACAGATTTCTATACAAATCCCCTCCCAAAGTTGCCAAAAGTAGTATAGGAACTACTTTTGGGATTCGGTGCGGCGTCGCAAAATCGGCACCACACCGATTCGGACGGTGCCATAGCCGCTGATTTGGCATGCGATTTGACATGTCAAACTGCATGCTAAATCATACCAATGTGAACCTACCGTATATACTCGAGTATAAGCAGAGTTTTTAGGCACATTTTTTTGTGCTGAAAATGCCCCCCCTCGGCTTATACTCGAGTCACCTTTTTGCATCTGATCTCCCGGAATTTGGGGACCTGGTACCGGCTAGCCATAGGTCCCCTGAACCCCAAACGTGGCACACATATAGCACCATGCTTCCTCTACAAGTGTGCAAAGTTTGTTATCCGGGGGACCTACGGACGGGGAGCACCGATTTTTCAAAGCCGGGCACCCCTTCCATAGACTCCCATGTTAAACTGTAATTTCTCTGGTGATTTTGGGGACCTGGTACTGGCCGGTCGTAGGTCCCCTGGACCCAAAACGTGGCACACATGTAGCCCTATTTCTCCTCTACAAGTGTGCAAAGTTTATTGTCTGGGGAACCTACGGCCGGGGAGCACCGATTTTTCAAAACCGGGCACCCCTTCCATAGACTCCCATGTTAAACTGTAATTTCTCTGGTGATTTTGGGGACCTGGTACTGACCGGTCGTAGGTCCCCTGGACCCAAAACGTGGCACACATGTAGCCCTATTTCTCCTCTACAAGTGTGCAAAGTTTATTGTCTGGGGAACCTACGGCCGGGGAGCACCGATTTTTCAAAACCGGGCACTCCTTCCATAGACTCCCATGTTAAATGTCAGTCTAGTCATGGACACAGTGAGGCATAGGCACAGTGAGGCATAGGCACAGTGAGGCATGGGTACAGTGAGGCATGCACATGGACACAGTGAGGCATGCAGATGGACACCCTAGGCTTATACTTGAGTCAATGAGTTTTCCCAGTTTTTTGTGGTAAAATGAGGGGCCTCGGCTTATGTTCGGGTCGGCTTATACTCGAGTATATACGGTAAGTAATCTCTAGCAGTTTCATGTAACACATCTCTAGTCTCTGACTGTCTCCTACAGCATGACTTCAGTCCCCCACTACTCCTGTAGAACAGTCTCAGACGATTTCTTCTACTATAGGGATATTTAGGCCTCTTGAACACAATACTCCTGTTTGAGTAGCTACTTTCTCAGACGTTTATTTTTTATGTATTTTCGCGCATATTCGTTTGCGCAAATCCGCGCACATTTCCGCGCATATGTGGAAGCTTGTTCGCGCATTGACAATGTCAATGGACAAATCTGTGTGAATTTGCGCGCATGAGGCGTAAATTACTGACCAAAAATGCAGATTTTTTTACTGAAGAATACACAGCGCTTGTTTACAATTAAAGTGGTTGTAAACCCACTCTGACAACTTGCACCTACAGGTAAGCCTAGATTAAGACTTACCTGTAGGTGCAAGAAATATCTCCTCAATCTACACGGTTAAGGAGATATTTGCAGAAAACCCTGAACTGATGTCTACGGCGCATGCACACTGAGCGTTCCGGTTTTATAAATGGGACATGCCGGGATTGTGCCGGTCCCGCGCGCATGCGTGGGAGTGACGTCATCGCTGCTCCGGCCAGTCACAGCGCCGGAGCGGCGATACACGGAAGAGACTCGAAGGCAAGATGGCGGCTGCGGCGAAGGGGAACGAGGAGCGCTTCGGGGGCTTCGATCTCAGGTAAGTCATTCAGGTAAGTCATTCATAATGAGCTAGTATGCTATGCATACTAGCTCATTATGCCTTTCTCTTGCAGGGTTTTTTTTTTTTAAAAAGAGGGTTTACTTTCTCTTTAATGGGCTGTATTTTAGCTCAGTAAAAAAATAAGCTGTAGGATGCATTAAGGTGAAAAAACATGAGGGTTTACAACCCCTTTAACATTACAATCTATGGCATTCATGTCACAAGGAAGATGCAGAAAAGTAGTACAGGAACTATTTTTTTTTTTTGTCGCTGTGACTTGAGTTGCAGCAATAAAAAATGGCACCCACTGAATTGAATGTGTTTTGATTTGCCATGCGAATTTTGGGGTCGCACGTTGCAGCAAGTCGCATGAGGAGTCGCAGCAGTGTGAACCAGGGCGTAAAGTCTACTTTGCCAAGCTCTACATTGACCAACAAGTGAGTCTGGCCTGGATACAATTTGCTCCGTTTTGCGCAGATCTGTAGAAATCAGACGATCGCTAAATCCAGACAATGATGCAGAACAGGAGAATGGAGAAAGGGAACCCACTGGAGAAAGTGTTGTTAAGTCTCATTAAGAAGCATTTGGCAAAAGCCCAAGCGTGCACGTCTCCCCGGGGCTGTCCTACTCTCTCGTCATCTGTCAATGGCGACACGAGGACTGGAGAGGTGGGCCCACGCTGTGCTGAGGAACGGGTCTTTCCCCAGGTGTACTCGGGGACAATCCCGGCTCAGGAAACTCTACACTTCGCTACACCAATCAATGTATTAGTCAAGAGAGAGGATGGCAGGTGTGACGCCTCCTATAGTCACCGACTCTCAGGGCGCCAGTTCAGTGAAGGATCAGCATCAGTTTCCAACTTCACTTAACCCTTTATGGTAAACCCCCAAAAGTTAGACAGGCCATAGCCTGGGAGATGTTTCAGTGAGTATGGGGGTCATCAAACCTGACAAGGCACCACAACCACCCAAACTGACCGCAATCCTGACTTAGCTGATGGGAAAAGCCCAATTCTCTCTCTGAAATGCTGTCTATTATGTGCCCCAACAATATAAAAGGATTGTTCTGTATATGCATAGAAGACGTGAGGGACCAACCAGAAGGTTGAAAGTGCACCAAACCTACAGGATATAATAGAAGTCTATGGCAATGTGCAGCTAACCTGCAGCAAAGCCACAGGTGAACCCGCGGTGTGGGTAAACAACAGTGCATCAGTGTGAAAGCAGCCTTAGACCCCCTTCACATGGTCCGTCCGACCTGATCGGATCCTCTATTCACCTCTAAGGAGTGGCAGATGTAAATGTCCGTTTACAAACGCCTACCTCCAATCCGATCCGCTAAAAAAAGAATTCAGTGGGCTCTATAGAGTGGGCTGCTATCCACCCGCTCTGCTCATTGTGGCCCGCTTCCGGTTACCAAGTCGCTTAAGTGGCCCCCGCTCTTCAAAAGGTTGGGCACCCCTGGCGTAGCCTCTGCTGCTGAAACCCTCCCACTGTGAGCTGCAGTGTCTGGGAAGGGGAACATGTGAGACACATAGGAAGGGGGATTTGGCCCTATCAGTGAGGGTAAAGGACGTTTTTGTTCACTTTATGAGACCTGTGCATCCCATAATAACTGGATGTGGGACTTGTTTAGACTGTCATACAGGAGCCTGTAGTTGTACTTTAATTTGTCTGAGATGTTTACCACGAATACCACGAATTCTTCTTCCCAGTCTTTGAGATTTCATTACTTCTACATTTTTAAAAGAGGAACGGGTTTCATTTCCCCATTCCGTAATGAGTGAATCAGTTGCTGCAGGTTCACACGAGGACAATACGGAGGCCCTTCACTTGTGTAATATTTGCTCCAACCCACCAAGATAGTATGTAACTCCAGCCGAGGTGCAACCAACGCCAAGCTTAAGCCCTGTACACGCGGTCTGACTTTTGGCCAACAAACTTAATTTTGAGCAAGTTGGACCAACAATCCGACCGTGTGTACGCTCCATCGGACAAACTTTTTGTTTTTGTTTTTTGTTTTCATCGGACAAAAGTTCGGTCTGCAAACGGACAAACTTTTGGCCAACAAAAGTCCGATGGAGCAAAGTCCGACCGTGTGTACAGAAAACCATCGAACTTTTGTCCGATGGACAAAACAACTAATGTTAAAATCAACCAACAATAGTAGAAGTTGACCGAAGGGTGGCGGTAAAGAGCAGAAAAACCACGTGATGTTGGAAAAAGTTTAGGGTAAAGTTTGCAGAAAAGTCCTGTGGTGTGTATGCTATGGGTGTTCCCGACCAACTCCGTTCGGACAAAAAACCACGGAAAAGTCAGATGGAAGTCCGACCGTGTGTATGGGGCTTTAGCCGTACGAGTTACAATTCTCAATTTAGTCATCAGTTAAAACTATTCGTTCGTCCCTTTGCACGTTTTAAATTAACGATTGAATAAAACTGATTACCTACCCCCTACACAAAGGTAAATCTTTCAGTGCATGAATCATACGAGCAAAATTGGTTACACGTTGTCTGGTCAGATAGAAATCTTTGGTTCAATCCAATGATACATAAATTGCAATCCTTCTGTCTCTCATCCAAAAATAGTCCCAACTCAAACTTTTTGGATAGAGAGGTAGAAGACATTAGTCCCCGAATGGGCTAATCTACAAATCTCTATTCCTCGGTACGATGACACAAATATAGAAGAGCATGCATGTGACAATGGAAGCCATATAAAATGTTCACTTCAATCCCAACTTCACTCAAAACACTCCATTATGTTTTTGGACGGAGTTGAGAAGAGTCTTTTGACCTCCATGAGTTTTATTATTGCTGTACAAGAACACTAAAGCAACAGGGTAGCCTTGGCAGTACTTGTCAGAGCTGGCTGGAAGGAGTTCCAAGCTGAAATTTCAAACCTGGCTGACAGTAAAGCCCTGTACACACGATCGGTTTTACCGATGAAAACAGTCCCATGGACTTTTCTCATCGGACAAACCGATCGTGTATGGGCCCCATCAGTCTTTTTTCCATTGGTGAGAAAACATAGAACATGTTTTAAATTTATCCGATGGGAAAAAAACTGATAGCAAATTCCCATCGTCTGTGTGGAACTCCATCGGACAAAAAAGGCACGCATGCTCAGAATCAAGTCGACGCATGCTCAGAAGCATTGAACTTAATTTTTCTCGGCGTGTCGGAGTGTTTTACGTCACCGCGTTTGGGACGGTCGGATTTTTGACTGATGGTGTGTAGGCAAGACTGATGGAAGTCAGCTTCATTGGATTTCCAATGGAAAAATCCATCGGATTAGAATCCATAGGAAATCCGATCGTGTGTACAGGGCTTTAGAGTGATTGTATTCTGTGTCGGCGTGATGTTGTAGGCATTGGCACAGGAACTCTGTTTAGGCGGTTTGGGAATATTTTAAGAGGCAGAATTTGTCCTATAACAGTGCTCTCCAAACTGTGATCCAAGGACTGAATGTGGCCCTTTACTTGCCATTATGCGGTCCTTGGGGCACTAATTCTCCCACTGACACCAACTATGGGGCACTCTTTCTCCCACTGAGACCAAGGATGGGGCATCCTCCCTTCCACTGACACCAGCAATGGGGTACTTTTTCTCCCACTGATACAAGTTACTATTTCTCCTACTGCCACCAGCTATGGGGCACTTTTTCTTGCACCGACACAATGATGGGGCATTCTTACTTTCACTGACACCAATGATAGGGGGCGGTTTCTCACACTGATACAAGTCACTAATCCTTCTGCTGACACCAACGATGGGGCATTATTTCTCCCACTGATACAAGGCACTATTTCTCAAACTGACGCCAGCGATTTGGACTCTTCCTCTCACAGACACCAGGGATGGGGCCCCATTCCTCCCACTAATATCAACGATTGGGCACTATTCCTCCCACTGACACCAATGATTGGCCACTATTCCTCCCACTGATACCAATGATAGGGCACTATTCCTCCCACTGACACCAATGATGGGGCACTATTCCTCCCACTGACACCAATGATATGGCACTATTCCTCCCACTGACACCAATGATGGGCCACTATTCCTCCCACTGATACCAATGATGGGGCACTATTCCTTCCATTGATACCAATGATGAGGCACTATTCCTTCAACTAATACCAATGATGGGGCACTATTCCTCCCACTGACACCAATGATATGGCACTATTCCTCCCACTGACACCAATGATGGGGCACTATTCCTTCTATTGATACCAATGATGAGGCACTATTCCTTCAACTAATACCAATGATGGGGCACTATTCCTCCAACCAATACCAATGATGAGGCACTAATCCTTTAACTAATACCAATGATGGGGCACTATTCCTTCAATTAATATCAATTATGGGGCACTATTCCTTCAACTAATACCAATGATAGGGCACTATTCCTCCCACTAATACCAATAAAGGGGCACTATTCCTCCCATTCATACCAACGACGGGGCACTATTCCTCCTAACACCAATGATGGGGCACTATTCCTCCCACTAATACCAACAACTGGGCACTATTCCTCCTACTAACACTAATGATGGGGCACTATTCCTCCCACTAATACCAACTATGGGGCACTATTTTTCCCATTGATACCAACGATGGGGCACTATTCTTCCCACTAACACCAATGATAGGCCATTTTCTACACCCACTGGGCAAAGTCCGGTTCCCCTAAAGTCTCAAGGCCATTTGTTTGGAAAGATTGAAGACCCCTGGCCTATAACAATGGGCTCATGAAAAGGTGTCTCATTCTTCAGGCTTGGGGGAGACAACAGATGAAAGAATATTATCTCCTATAGAGCTCTAGTGCCCAGCCTGTGGCCTAAGGGCCACATGTGACCCATTAGTGCTTACTGTGTGGCCCTCGAGCCCCTGCAGGCAGTATTGGGAGTGGGTCCTTCGATATGTAAAAGGACTGCAATGGCAGTGGTCTTCAACAGTCCCATGTGATATATCCCAGGTCTCTAATTGTCTTGTGCACCGTGTTCCCAGTTTCCAAACACACCTGTAGCATGTCCCCAGTCTCTGACCATCTCTTGTAGTATATCCACAGTCTCTGACAGTCTTCTGCATTACATATGCTGAATGTTTTGTGTGGGGCCCAGGGGCCAAGGAGGTGACCTCACCACTAACTTTAAGGTCCAACACAAACTACCACCAGCTATTAAGGTGCCAGCTATGATGGAGGAAGATGGAGAAAGATCAGTATCAGTGGGTTCAGAGGAGTGACACTGTCTCTTTAAGGCACAACTCTCAACTACAGAGAGCTGAAAACTTGTAATAAAGTTAATTATGGCATGTATTTAGACAACAGCATAATTAGCCCCTGGAAATCTTCTGTTTAAATGTAGTTAAATAACCCAGGTTTATCAATGTGAATCATGCAGCCGAGTCACAGACATCACCTTTCAAACCCGTAACTAGAAGAACGATGTGTTTGAAACTAAAAAAATACAGAGAAGTAAATTCACATTATTTATCGACTTATAAATATGCAGATTAATGTGTATGTATCGAAGCGGTCTGCTTCCCATTAAAAGGTTATGGGTGGAAAATAGGCAGAAGGCCTAAATGTTTAATTAACACAGGATCCAGTCCAATTAGATGGGATCGTGAAAGTTGGCTGAATCACTTGCAGCCTTTTGGAATGGCACTAAATTCAGGCAGCTCAGATCCAAACCCACATGCGTCACAGCACGCCACAATGCATGGCAATGCACCATGGGTGAAAGGAAAGGACATTGCTTGATTCCCCCCCTCAACACAGTCAGTGTTGATGGGGAAATGCCCCCCGCAGTGCTATTGTGTTCTGCTGGCAAGAAGCCTTCATGGCTGAAAGAAATATAAAAATTACTGTCTTTTCTAACCCCAAATCCCACCAGTCACCTGTCAACTTGCCCATTCAAGTCAATGGGGTTTCGCCACAACTGTGAGCAAAATGCTTGACTCAAATTTGTGGCACATTAATCCCATTGACCATAACTTTTTAGAGACTCTACAAGTGTGAACCTATCCCTAAAGGAAATCAATGCTGAGAGAAATATAAAATTTCTGACCTTTCTAACCCCCAAAGCCCACCAGGCACCTGTCAATTTGCCCATTCAAGTCAATGGGGACGTGCCGAAACCAACAGCCCACCATACTCCACTAAAATATAATTTTTGGGCATACTAACCCTTAAAATAATGTAGGTGTCCCCCTTACCTACCGAGTCCTCCTATGCGATATCAATTCTATATCTCAGGAGACTATCTCTACAGGCATAGGCGTGCGCAAGGGGTGTGCCAGGTGTGCCTGGGCACACCCTAATCCTGAGGTTGGCAACCCGTCAATTGTGATCTACCTGCCGATGGTGGGCAGGTAACAGGTAAACCGCGATCCTTCCTTGCCGACCCCCAGAATCTGGACAGGAAGGGCAGCAGGGCTGGGATATGGTGGAACCAATCTGTATTTTCCTCCTGCAGCAGCTGAAAGTAGGCTTCTCCTCCTCTCCCTCTCCCCGACATTCATCTGCTACAGGAGCAAAATACAGGGGGGTCAGTACCAATATATGCCACCACCGCCACACCTCCTGTCCCTGTTAGTCTTCTTTCTGCTGCCCGGGTCCCCATTGCTCCCCCCCATTGTTTCAGGATGGATAGTGGGGAAGAGGCCAGTACATATGTCACACATGCATATGTGTTGGAGCTTTGAGGTGCACACCCTAATGCAATAGACTGCGCACGCCTATGTCTACAGGTTAAGGATAGAGAGGCTGTAGGTCTATATGTTTTCCAACATATGATGCCCATATGTTCCTTTTTATAATAAATAAGGTTTAAGTGTGTCTGTACCTCGAGGGCCGTGGACCTATGGTAACCCCTTGAGCTTTGGTAATACCCTTGTTTCCTGGCAGCCGATGGGACTGCCGTTGGTGCAACATAATTATTTACTACCTAGGGAACATGCATGGAACAATGTTTATTGCTGTTGTTATTGTCAATTAGACACTTTTATACTATCTGTGATGCTTTCATACAAAAGCATTTGTAAAACTGTAAACATTTCAATCCATGGGGAAAAAAAAAAAAAAAAAACATGGTGTCAGCTTTCATTGGGGTCATTGGTTACCAAAAATTTGGGTCTGCCCAGCGTTTTTTTATGTGTTTCAGAAAAAAAATAAAGTCTTCAAAGTCAGAATTTATGAAAAGCTCCGATGCCAGGAGCGTAAAACAAGATCTCCTCTGCCTGACAAAGTAAAACTGGAATTCCTGGGCCAGCTACCACTAATGGGAAACTGTTTAAGGAGAGCGTCAAGAAAACCACAGCTTTTGTTGTGGTCATGGAAGGACAGTCTGCTTCACTCCAGCAAGTTGGGCTACTTAAAAGTTCCCAGGCAGCAATGTGCGTCCCACTTCTGCCAACAGAAGCTCCGTCGGCTCTAATCGATTGCAAATGTGCTTTAAAGCTGCAGATCTTAACAGATACATTGTAATCAAGAACACAATGTTTCCACGATGATGCAGCCATGCTGTACAGTTCCAGAGAAGCCTAGGACTCATAAAACCCTTCTCAGGGAGAAACGCACAGCGCGGGAACAGTCCGTGCAAAATATGCACAAATAAAGGATTGCAAGTCTAGAGAACAGACCCAGCGTTCCTCAACTTATGTTTAGTTATGGCACCCTTTAAGGGCTGGCTCACACTAGAATGCCTGAGTTTTTGTGTGTTTCCGCGCATTCTGGTTTTGAAAGCCCATTTAAACGCACAGGAACTTGCAAAAAGTAGGACAGGAGTAGGACTTTTACAAATTGCTCTGCACCAAACCGCACGGTACTGTGGTACCATGCAGTTTAGTGGCCGCAAACACAATGCATTTGAGGAGCCATTAATAATTAGTGGCACTTACATGCATCTTGCAAGAGCAGAATGTTTGCATGTGGTACGGGGAATGTGCATTGAAACACACCTTTCTTGCAGCAGGTTCTAGTGGTAACCGGCCGTAAAAGTATGCAAAATCTTGAGGTGTCCCAGTCTAAAATGTAAAAAATGTAAATGTTATTTTGCCTGGGATGATGCACACAACCACCTTTATGAAATTACCTTTACATTAGAAGCCCCCTTTCCATTAGAGGTCCCTCCACCACATCAGAGGTCTGTCCATCACATCAGAGCCCCCCTTTCCATCAAAGGTCCCTCCATCACATTAGAGGCTCCCTTCCCACCAAAGGTCCCTTCATCATATTAGAGGCCCCCTTCCCATCAGAGGTCCCTCCATCACATCAGAAGTCACCCTTCCCATTAGAGGTCCCTCCATCACATCAGAAGTCCCTCCATAACATTAGAAGCCCTACTTCCCATCAGAGGTCCCTCTATCACATCAGAGCCCCCCTTCCCATCAAAGGTCCCTCCATCACATTAGAGGCTCCCTTCCCACTAAAGGTCCCTCTATCATATTAGAGGCCCCCTTCCTATCAGAGGTCCCTCCATCACATCAGAAGTCACCCTTCCCATCAGAGGTCCCTCCATCACATCAGAGGTCCCTCCATAACATTATAAGCCCCACTTCCCATCAGAGGTCCCTCTATCACATCAGAGCCCCCCTTCCCATCAAAGGTCCCTCCATCACATTAGAGGCTCCCTTCCCACTAAAGGTCCCTCCATCATATTAGAGGCCCCCTTCCCATCAGAGGTCCCTCCATCACATCAGAAGTCACCCTTCCCATCAGAGGTCCCTCCATCACATCAGAGGTCCCTCCATAACATTAGAAGCCCCACTTCCCATCAGAGGTCCCTCTATCACATCAGAGCCCCCCTTCCCATCAAAGGTCCCTCCATCACATCAGAGGTCACTCCATAACATCAGAAGCCCTACTTCCCATAAACACAGACAGTCTCCTGCGCTCGGAAGCTTGATCTCTTAGTGACACAACCAGAGTCTTCCGTTGGAAAAGGAATGACCAGGGATCTTGCTGCCCTCCTCAGAATAATTGGTATTCTTGGGACTAAAATGTAAAAGGAAAAAGAAGGGCGCACCGACCTAGTGCATTACCAATGGCTAGGTTTATTTAAAAATTGACTAAAAGATCATGAATACTCACAAAGCAAGTAAAAAAATTTCGAGGCCCTGTAAGCCGTAGCTGTATTATATGTCTTCTGGACTCTCCGGTTATCCGGTTCCAGTAGGAGGCCCTCCGAAGGCATCTATCCCTTTGATGGAGCGGTGTTTATGTCTAATTTTTTTACTTGCTTTGTGACTATTCATGATTTTTTAGTCAATTTTTAAATAAACCTAGCCATTAGTAATGCACTAGGTCGGTGCGCCCTTCTTTTTCCTTTTACATTTTAGCCCCACTTCCCATCACAGGTCCCTCCATCACATCAGAGCCCCCCTTCCCATCATAGGTCACTCCATCACATCACATCAGACCCCCCCTTCCCATCATAGGTCACTCCATCATATTAGAGACCCTCTCCCCATCAGAGGTCCCTCCATCACATCAGAAGCCCCCCTTCCCATCACAAGTCCCTCCATCACATCAGAGCCCCCTTCCCATCAGAGGTCCCTCCATCACATCACATCAGAACCCCCCTTCTCATCAAAGGTCCCATCATCATATTAGAGACCCTCTTCCCATAAGAGGTCCCTCCATCACATCAGAGCCCCCCTTCCCATCATAGGTCCCTCCGTCACATCAGAGCCCCCCTTCCCATCATAGGTCACTCCATCACATCACATCAGAGCCCCCCTTCCCATCATAGGTCACTCCATCATATTAGAGACCCTCTCCCCATCAGAGGTCCCTCCATCACATTAGAAGCCCGCCTTGCCATCAGAGGTCCCTCCATCACATCAGAAGCCCCCCTTACCATCAGAGGTCCCTCCATCACATCAGAAGTCCCCTTTCCTTCATGTCAGAGTTCCCCTCTATAAATCAGAATTCCGCCATCACAGACTTAGAATCCCCCTTCACAGAGTACTAGTGCCCCCTATACAAGAAAGCCCACCCATTAATTAAGCATCTTGCCATCACCACAGAGTCCTCTCTTCCATCTCTGGTCCAGGGCAAACTAGGCCTCATGCTTGTGGCACCCCAGGGGAATCCGATTGGCACCCTGGTTGAGAAATAAGTTTAAAAAATGGGTGAAAGAAGAATTCTAGGTGCCACCAGCCATCTTTAGAAGTTAGGAAGCCATTGAAATTTTGTCAGTCTATTGCCTGCCTGACTCCTAGGGTTTGTCCAATTTCCAAATTTTCTCTATTCTCTCTTTCAGGAGCTAAACCAGTTCTACGGGGAGCAAAAAAATCTAAAGCGATCGGTTAAACAGAAATACATTCATTGCAGCATTCCCATTGCGCATCGGCCCTTCGAATAATGCAGAATAAATATGGAAAATCCTCCATTGTACACCTGGTCTTCAGCTATGGCAAGGGCTCCATTCCCCCAGTGCCAGCGGCACCATCTGGGAAACCCACATATTGGCCCTTTTCAATCCCGTTTTATGATGAGAAGGCAGGCACAGGCTGCCAAAGCACAGATCCACTTTGGACATACCCTACCAGGTGTGCCATTCATCGGGCTTAATTTGTATAAAAGACAAAGGAAATATTTTATTGCCCAAAAAAAAAAAAGCCTAAATAATTAGTGATGCAGGATTTATACATCCAGAGGCTGACCGTAAATTATGTACCGCAAATCTTTATTCCACCTTCAGTTCCAGAACGACAAAAAACAACATTTATGTATTTTCTCAACAGTGGAGATGTACCATCCAGCTCGTGAACTGGTGTACTGAAAATTTGGGAGAGCTGAAAAATGCTTTCCAGAAAACCTTCTCTAGAGTCAGTCCATACTGGAAATAATCCCCCTGCAGCCAGATAAAGCAACCTTATCATGGTGCTTCCGGTTGGCCAGTGTGACACATGCTTGATGTGAGACCTCAGATTTAATCCTACCTTATATTATATGTGCATTATAATACTTTTGGTAATATAGTGGTCTTTCCCCTGTATCCCTCTTCCAGAACACACACATGGGCACTCCTCTTATGCACGTACTGACCTCTGTCATTCCCACCATACTCCTCTCCAGTACATACTGCCCCCTGTTATACCCAGCACAAACTGCCACCTGTCATACTCTCTACATTCCTCTCCAGCACATACTTCCACCTGTCATACTTTCCACACTCCTCGCCTGCACATACTTCCTGTTGTCAAATACCCCTGCACTCCTCACATGCACATACTGATATTGTCAAATACCCCTGCACTCCTCTCCTGCACACAGTGTTCGCTGTCAAATACCCCTGCACTCCTCTCCAGCACATAGTGCCCACTGTTAAATACCCCTGCACTCCTCTCCTGCACATGCTGCCCACTGTCATACCTTCCTCGCTCCTTGCTTGCACACACTGTCCACTGTCAAATACCCCTGAACTGCTCTCAAGCACATAGTGCCCACTGTCACAATTTCCACACTCCTCTCCTGCACACACTGCCCACTGTCAAATACCCCTGCACTGCTTTCCAGCACATACTGCCTGTTGTCAAATACCCCTGCACTCCTCTACAGTTTTTTTTTCGCTAAAACTGCTTCCTGTCATGTGCCTGTATGCTGTGCAACCTCCCACTGATGCTCCCATGTGTTGTGGTGAGGTTACAGTGTGGAGCAGGGTGCTAGAACCAGCATGTTGCATTTTCAGCAGTTCAAATTTTCAAATTCATAGTCATTCAGAAAATTAGGATGGTGACAAATACAGAGTTTTAGTAAATGGCACAGACAGGTGCAGATGAGGATTCACTTATAAAGACGGCTGTGTAGCATTCTTCTGATTGGCTGGAGACATTTAAAAAGGACTTGTTGTCAGAATAAGAGCTCCCATTACCTGGCTTGCTTAAACTTTGTAAAGGAGTCACAATAAGCTAACCAAAGGGGAAATTCTTGCTTTTGGTTTTCAAGGGCCTAGGCATTTGGTCATATGATCTCTAGGGGTAGGGATCAATTAATCCCATTTTTTCCTGGGTGTGAAGACAGAAATCATGAACATTATAACTCTGTGTTCTTACCAAGTATGTTGGCCATCATGTTGTTAATTTCTATCTTCACACTCTCTGGCCCCCTCCAAAGTCTGAAGGACAGTAAACTGGCCCTTTGTTTAGAAGGTTTGGAGACCCCTGTCCTAGAAGACAAGCTAGCATTGGAGGGGCATCTACCTTGCTCCCTTCTTCCAGTTCCATTTAAATGCATGCTTAGGAGACCCCAAAAATCTGTTTTTGCACATCCAACCATCATATGATGTCTACGACCAGCTTTAGTCCAGACATAACCCTGGGCCGATTTTTCTTCCTGCCATTATATAAAGTCTACGACCAGCTTTAGTCCAGACATAACCCTGGGCTGATTTTCCTTCTTGCCACCATATAAAGTCTATGACCTGCTTTAGTCTAGACATAACCCTGGGCCTATTTTCCTTCTTGCCATCATATGAAGTCTACGACTAGCTTTAGTCCAGACATAACCATGAGCCGTATTTCTTTTTGCCATCCTATAAAGTCTACGACTAGCTTTAGTCCAGACATAACCCTGGGCCGACTTTCCTTCTTGCCACCATATAAAGTCTACAACTAGCTTTAGTCCAGACATAACCATGAGCCAATTTTTCTTCTTACCATCCTATGAAATCTATGACCAGCTTTAGTCCAGTCATAACCCTGGGCTGCATTTCCTTCTTGCCATCATATAAAGTCTACAACCAGCTTTAGTCCAAACATAACCCTGGGCCTATTTTCCTTCTTGCCATCCTATAAAATCTACGACCAGCTAAGACCAGCTTTAGTCCAGTCATAACTCTGGGCTGCATTTCCTTCTTGCCATCATATAAAGTCTACAACCAGCTTTAGTCCAAACATAACCGTAGGCCTATTTTCTTTCTTGTCACCATATAAAATCTTTGACTAGCTTTAGTCCAGACATAGCCCTGGGCCGATTTTTCTTCTTGCCATCCTATAAAATCTTAGTCCAGTCATAACCCTGGGCTGCATTTCCTTCTTGCTGTCATATAAAGTCTACAACCAGCTTTAGTCCAAACACAACCGTGGGCCTATTTTCTTTCTTGCCACCATATAAAGTCTTTGACCAGCTCTAGTCCAGACGTACTCCTGGGCCTATTTTCCTTCTTGGCTTGCCATCATATAACGTCTACGACCAACTTTAGTCCCGACATAACCCTGGGCCGGTTTTTCCTTCTTGAATTCATAAATGGCATAGCCAATAAATTCATAGTCAACAAAGCCAAGCCATAGTCAATATTCAATACAGACATGGTCAATAGAGACCGTCCTCATTTACAGAACGCACAGGGATGTTCTTTCCTGAGTTCTCTCTCTGACGCTCTCTGTTTTCTGTGTGGGTTTGGTTCTAGAACACACACACACACCGCTGCTTTGCCATCAAATGCCAATCATTTTTACAGCCGATATCAGAAGGAAAAAAAGAATTGAAAAAATAGCAGTAAAATATGGACGCTTCTTTACGATATATAAAACTTTGGTAGTGCATAACTAAATGGTGTCTTAATATTGCATATACAAAAATAAAAAATCCACACTGAAAAACAAGACTCACGTCGGTTTTTGCAACTTAAAAAAATATAAAAATAAAATATATCTGTTATATTTTTACAAGCGTGAAAACGTTTTGATGTAAACAGCGAGCTGCCACTAACTTGGCTTCGACAAAAGCTGCCTTGCCTGGTTTACTGAGAGAAAGAGGACTCGCGGATCAGGTGTCAGACTCATTGTTTGGTTGCCAGAATATATATCCATCCAGTTTTCTGCTGCTGCTAACTTTTCTTAACAAATCTGACCTCAGAGGAAATTAAACCACTTCAAAAAGAATCTTTTTTTTTTTTTTTCCTTAAGACTTGCCCACGTTAGCCAAAGTAGCACCCACAGCTGCAATTCTCCAAACGGTATTTCTTGCGGTTGACTGGCTACAAATGATCAAAGGTTAAATTTTATCTCGGAGGTCAACTGCTTGGTGGCAAAGGTCATGACCTTAACAACTTAAATGTGACTTAGGCACGTGCCTGCCTTTACTCTTCATCTGGATACAGATTGTTCATCTTTGGAAAAGTCATAAATTATTATTATTTTTTTTTTTATTATTACTACCACTAGCAAAAAAAAAAAAAAAACATAGGAGAGACATTTAATTCCTGCAGAGAGACGTATTAAAAATATATATATATATAATGCAATAAATTTTAGAAAGTTTTACACCTGCCCTTGTTTAGGCAGATAGCAGTTCCTAATTAGTAGTCTTGCCAGTTTTTTTTATTTATCATAATCCATGTCCTGACGTTTACTTTGAATTGTTGGCACGTTTTAAAACTCAAACACGTTTGAAATATTCACCATCAGTAGTAGGATATTTAATAATCAAATTGAAATATTATATTTATAGTCCCAGAAATAAAATATAATTTTAATTGCCTCACATAGAAAACTAGAAAAAAAAATAAGGGGGCGCTGAACTTAAAAGAAAGAAAGAGTTACTTGCTCCAAAACACAGCGGGCCTGTGTAAAAATAAATAAAAAATAAACAAAAAACCTGGTCTGTTAAAAATATACAAAATAATATATTTTTTTATAAAAAATAAAAAAACAAGCTTTAATCATTATTATTTCATTATTATTATCTTTATTCAATTGTCATTATTGCTCTATAGAGAAACGACAATTTTCTGAAGTTTTCAATTCATCTAATAATTGACATGTCCATATGTAATTACATAGATTGAAAAAATACATAAGTCCATCTATAGTCCAACCAAAGAAAAAGAAAAATTAACCTTAGATTGTAAGCTCCTTGAGGGCAGGGACTGGTGTGAATGTGCAATATATGTGTAAAGCGTTACATAAATTGACAGCGCTATATAAGTACCTGTAATATATACCGGTAAGTAAACAAATAAATAAATATACTCAAAACCTCCAGGAAACAGAGCCCTACGCCCAAAGCAGATTCAGGGGCAGGCAAAAAAAAAAAAAAGCTTAAAGCATGGTCAAATTTTGAAAAGTAATTATGTAAAATATTAGGAGATTGCACAATTTTGGCCAAATCTGAACCCCGTGACAAAACCCGCAACCCGAGACACCTATACAGGTTGAAAAACAGACACAAGTCCATCTAGTTCAACCAATAGGGAAAGAAATGAATAATAAATACATTGAAAACCTCCATAAACAAAACCCTACACCCACAGTAGATCCAGAGGAAGGCAAAAAAAAAACTGATGGCACTGAGTAAAACATTGAGAGATTGTGCAATTTTTGGCAAAATCTGCGTTGTTTGGCAAAACCCACAACACTCATTTAGGCCTGTTTCATAGCAAATGAACTTCCAATGGACAAATTCAACCAGAAATGTTGCACCACTGACAATTTTTCTGTAGCTTTAGTGGCTCTAAGTAATCAAACATAAAAACAAGAAAAAATAGTACGAGACTGAAAAAAAAAAAAAAAAAGAGTAGATAACATAGTGTAGTTTGGTGGATCTGAATGCAAGAAACCAACCAATGGAATGCCCTGCATGCTTGCTGGTAAACGGACGGTAAATAAAACTGACACTTGACAGGTGATGAGGTACTAGCTGGTATCAAGTACTTTATAAAGCCTGGGCACTGAATGGTTCAAGTACCATAAAATACAGGCAAATAACATTGCCGTTCAATCATCCAACCTACTCCGATAAAAGGCTGTGGCCTACATACCAAACCCAACCAACTCGGCCCCCCAAACTCCAATGAGATAAGCTGTTCGGCTTTCTGCTCAGAGTATATATTTATTAAAAACTGGGGCGGGCTATGTACGTGCTTTCCCCTGCATTAGAATTATGATTAATTACATTACACTTAACAGTGTATTAAGCCTTTAAAATGCCAGCGGATTTTCCTACGTTACGAAAAAAGGAAAAAAAAAAAAGAAGCACAACCAAACTTTTGTTTACACAAGTCTGTCCTGAAATGTCTCCTGTTCCGCAAGCCAATCTCGCAAGCCAACAATGAGGCAACACCGTTTGGCGACAAACTAGAAAGCAGGACGACACTTGCGCACGTCATAGGACAACGTAGATTAGGGACGGCAACAATGTCAACCAGAAAAAAAAAATGTGCCCGTGTTTTTATTTATCATTCATACGCCTCGTTTAAAGGTGGAGATGAATTAGAACACCTGTCAGTTTTTATTGCTGTCTGTGTCCCCCATTAGGGAGATTCACCCTCTCTATTTGTCCTGTTTACCATTATTAATGAAAGTGAAAGTAAAATAAAACTCTGAATTTGTGGTTGTCCCCAGAAACGTAAAAGAGGGGATATTATCAATTGGGGACACTAGTTCTGGTGACCTGGGGGGTCCCCAAGAGATTTCCTTAATTTGTAGGGATTTCCTCTCACTTCCTGTTTGGCTATGGGACAGGAAGTGAAGATAAGACTCCCTCAATGGGACAAAGATGGCAAAATAAACCTTACAGGGGTTATAACCAGTGCTTGGACAAGGTCATCCAGCACCCAGGGCAAAGCTGCCAAACTGCACGACCCCCCCCCCCCCGTTCCCTTAGGGTTAGGGCACCCCCATCCCTGCAATAAAACATTGTGCCCAGAGCAGCCGCACCTCCTGCCCACCCATTGTCCCGGCCCTGGTTATAACTCTCCCTTACTCTATCCAAAATGAAAAAAAAAAGGTTTTAAGGCCAAAATAAACCATATATATATTTATTTTTTTACAGGGAATTATTTGTTGCTGATCTATTTATATTTACTGAATGACACCACAGATCAAACAGGTGGCTACAAATGCGCACTGAGGCAAGGACTGGTACAAAAAGCAAACTTGTGTTCAAAGACCTTATGGGGGTAAGGTTGACATACAGTATAACTAAAGGCAAAACTTTTTTTTTAGTTGGATAGAGTGGAGAGGGATTAGAACCCCTGTCAGTTTTTATTGCTGTCTGTGCCCCCATTAAGGAGATTCGCCCTCTATATGTGTCCTGTTACCATTATCATTGAAAGTGAAAGTAAAAGGGTTGTCTGCAGAAAAGTACTAGAGGGGAAATCTTCCAATGGAGACACTAGTTCTGGGGACCTGGGGGGTCCCCAAGGGATTCCCTTACTTTGCAGGGATTTCCTCTCACTTCCTGTGTGGCTATTAGACCGGAAGTGAAGGTAAATCTCCCCAACGGGACAACGATGACAAAAATAAACCTTACGGGGTTATAACCCTTCCTTAGTCTATCCAAAATGGTAAAAAACAAAGTTTTGCCTATACTTCTACTTGAAAGACTTTCTTTTAACCCAACTGGTTGCTTCAAACATAAAACACGGGTTCACTGTTATGGCAAAACTTTTAATAAAGGAGACCTATAACTCAAGAGCTATTTCACCCACCCTATTGATTGATATCATGAGTAAATCAGTCATAAAAGGAATCTTTCGCAGAGGAACCAACGACCGAGCTTCCTCCAAAGGCCAGTCATTCAACTGATGCCAAGGCCATGTTGATGGGGAGGTTCTATGTTCGGACAAGACTACAGATAGGCTAGCTCTACCTAAATGTGGGCTGGACAAATCCCAGCAACCAAATAGCCAATGGGGTTGATTTACTAAAACTGGAGAGTGCAAAATCTAGTGCAGCTCTGCATAGAAACCAATCCGTTTCCATTTTTTATTTTTTATTTTTTTGTCAAAGCTTAATTGAACCAGCTGACGTGAGAAGCTTATTGGCTACCATGCACAGCTGCACCAGATTTTGCAGTTTTGGTAAATCAACCCCAATACTTCTCAAAATTTACAGCTGGCGCCTAACTTTTGAGGTTTTCTGTAGTTGTCCATGTAGCGGACTCCTGAATTGGAGAAACTGTCCTCTGAATTCCATGTTCATTTGTCCACCCCCCTGGCCTAAAAGGCAGTTCCCCAAGTTGTGGCAACTTGACCGCTGCCACAGCAAAGACCATCTGGCCATTCTCTGGAGGACGCAAGGTCAGTTCTCCAGACCACCAATAACCGTTTACTTACAGCATTCAGCTTGACCATTACAAAATTAGGTTTTAAAGCAAATCTGCTTTTTATAACCTCAAGTTATAAACGGGAAAAAGAAGAGAGTACCAAATTCCTGGCACGTACCATGGAACTTAGGTCCACCTAAAAAAAAAAACATTTTTGAATGCAGGTCTTCTTTTTATAACCTCAAGTTCTAAAAAGCAAGGGAAGAATGTGCCAATGTCCTAGCACCTATCTCAAACTTAGGTCAACCTAAAAATTACTTGATTTTTGAATAATGCAGGTCTTCTTTTTATAACCTCAAGTTCTAAAAAGCAAAGGAAGAGAGTACCAAATTCCTGGCACCAATCTCGATCTTAGGAATGCAGGTCTTCTTTTTATAACCTCAAGTTCAAAAAAGCAAAGGAAGAGAGTACCCAATTCCTTGCACCTATCTCGAACTTAGGAATGTAGGTCTTCTTTTTAGAACCTCAAGTTCTAAAAAGCTAAGTAAGAGAGTACCCAATTCCTTGCACCAATCTCGAACTTAGGTCAACCTAAAAATTAATTTATTTCTGAATGCAGGACTTCTTTTTATAACCTCAAGTTCTAAAAAGCAAAGGAAGAGAGTACCGAATTCCTGGCATCTATCTCGAACTTAGGAATGCAGGTCTTCTTTTTATAACCTCAAGTTCTAAAAAGCAAAGTAAGAGAGTACCCAGTTCCTTGCACCTATCTCGAACTTAGGTCAACATAAAAATTAATTGATTTTTGAATGCAGGACTTCTTTTTATAACCACAAGTTCTAAAAAGCAAAGGAAGAGTACCCAATTCCTTGCACCTATCTCGAACTTAGGTCAACCTAAAAATTACTTGATTTTTGAATGTAGGTCTCCTTTTTATAACCTCAAGTTCTAAAAAGCAAAGGAAGCGAATACCAAATTCTTTGCACCTATCTCGAACTTAGGTCAACCTAAAAATTACTTGATTTTTGAATACAGTCTTCTTTTTATAACCTCACGTATTAAAAAGCAAAGGTAAGAGAGTAACAAATTCCCACCACATACCTCAAACTTAGGTAAACCTAGAAAATTTTCTGTTGCCGCTACCAACATGCCAAAAATAAATGTAACGCAAAAATTAAACACATAAACAACAGCAACTGAAAGTTCAAGAAGATAAAAGCGGCACTTACCTGCTGAGTGTACAAAGTAAGCCAAATACAAATCAAGTTCCTTCACAGAAACTCCTATGTGATGGGGCTGAACACAAAGCCCATGGTTAGAACACTGCGGAGACTTAACAAGGCGCTCCCCATCAGTACTTTCGAGAGGGATTCCTTTAAATAAAATCACCATCACCAGGTCTAGCCTCCAGACCTTGTCCGCCTGGCGAAGGCAGTCAATTCTTCTCATTTTTCCCTTCTGGTCGGGGTTAGACAGAACGCAACATGCAGATTTTTTACCGGTCACGGTGAGTACAAAATCCTCTCGATATTCCGGCCTGATATCTTTCCTTAACTTTGCCAGGAGACGGGACGCCCATTTCTGTTTGACTTCGGGTTTTTCGCTCAGCAACTCATCCTTCACGGCCCTTTCTTCCTCTTTCGACATGCGCTTTTCGTGCTTCTTGAAGTATTTTCGCTTTCGGGCTTGCAGGTTGAACCATGTGTAGGCAAAAGCGCGGACGTGAGGCAGAAGTGCTTCGATAAAGGGATGGAATTCATCCTGCAAACAGGAAAATAAAAAAATATATAAAAACAGGGATTGATATGAAAACTTAAAAACTAATTTTAAAACCTGCAGATGAAAACAAGTTCTTATTTACTGCTAAGGAGCAAATATTTACGGTATGTGCTAAAATTACAGGGAACCCGCAATCAGAGGAAGTATTTCCTGTAAAAATATCACTTCTAGGACCATTTGCTGTGCGACAATAAAAAAAAAAAAAAAAGGTGATTTCAGGACTTAGAGGCCGGCTAAGTGGTGACAAGCAGGCGTCGGGTTTTTTTTATCCACGTCCGTTTCTTTTGTTAATTGTACACAAAGACCCAGCACTTCCTTTTCACCCCAGCAAATGCATGGACATCAATATTTAAAAGTGGAATCACAGGCAAGAGTCTAGGAGAGGAAAAAGGAGTTTACACCCACAAAGTGACAGGGCAGCACAAGTGAAAATTTTGCTAACTTTTTTAATAAATTTTTTATTGTTATTATTATAAACAGAACTCGGGAACACACGTGTCTCTACATACTCGTACAACTTGGCAAGGCTACAACCTTCAATGACTGCTTTATGAATTTACACTCAAGGATCCGGAAAAAAGGAAAACATAGATATATATATATATATATATATATATATATATATTTGTATAATTGTATTAAAAAATAAAAGACGACAAAATATTCAATATTGGGCCTACACCAACACATATCAATGTACAGTGCATTAGTAAAGGAAACCGAATTGCAAAGAATAAACGCAAGTCAAAAGTTGAGGCTGTTATACTTTGGAGCTTGCAATCTATTCTTATTATTCAGGATTTATATAGCGCCAACAGTTTGCACAGCGCTTTGCAAAATCCCCCCCCCCCCCAAAAAAAAGTTGAGGCCATTATACTTATAAGCTTGCAAATTATTATTCTTTATATTATTCAGGATTTACATAGTGCCAACAGTTTGCACAGCGCTTTCCAAAATCCATGAGTTATAAGGGCTTACGAACTCATAATTAAAGCTATAATTTTTATATAATAATCCAAGAAGCCTCCCGAGGATTGCAATTTTGCAGACCTACTGCAATCTACAAGTACATATGAGCTTGCAATCTATTATTAAATATTATACAAGATTTATATAGCGCCAACAGTTTACACAACCCTTTGCAGAGTATATGAGTTATAAGGGCTTACAAACTCATAATTAAGGCTATAATTTTTATATAATAATCAAATAAGCATTACCATTTTCGGGACCCACTGCAATCTACAAGTACTTAGGAGCTTGCAATCTACAATTTTTATACAAGATTTATATAGCGCCAACAGTTTGCACAGCCCTTTACAAAATCTATGCGTTTAAGGGCTTACAAACTCTTAATTCAGGCTTAAATTTTATTTATAAAATATTTAAAGAAGCTACCTGAGCATTTACATTTTCTGGACCTACTGTAATCTCCAAGTACTTTTCATTTTTTCACCTGCTTTTAAAGCAAAGGCGCTACAAGATTCTAAACCTTCAAGTTTGGCTGCATTAAAAAAAAAAAAAAAAAAAGTGTGCAGAACATGTGTGACAATTCATCAACTATTTATAAACCTGGGGCGGGTGCAAGAGTTTGTTATGTGTCAGAATTCTGCTGTTTAAGTAACAAAAAGAAAATATTGCCAGTTTCAAAGCTATCATTTACAAATTGACACAAACAACAAAGTAAAAAAAAAAAAAATCATCAATAATTAACGCCAACTCAAAATTTTTTATAAAATAACAACGAACTCAAAAAAAATAAAATAAAATAACTAATAACGAGCTCAACACCAACTGAAAAAAAAATAATAAAGTAACTACAAAACCAGCTCAACATGAACTCAATTTTTTTTTATAAAATAACGAATAACGTGCTCAACACGAACTCAAATTTTTTTATAAAATAGCTAATAACGAGCTCAACACCAACTCCCAAAAATTTTATAAAGTAACTAATAACAAGCTCAACAACAACTCAAATAATTAAATAAAGTAACTAATTAACGAGCTTAACACCAACTCAAAAAAAAAATAAAAAAAAATAACTAATAACGATCTCAACACCAACTCAAAACATTTTATAAAAAACGAATAACGAGCTCAACACTAACTCAAAAAATGTAATACAATAACTAATAACGAGCTACAAATCCCATGATTACAATAAATATAAAAACGCCAAATGCATATGTAATGAAACTGAAGATAAACAGTGCTTTATTCATTTCATAGTAAATTATGTGCTGGTTTAACTAATCTAAGAATGATGAAAAATGTTTTTGCGGAAATACAACAAAAAAAAAAAAAATGATACCCTCAAGCAATTTTTTAATGTTGGTTCTGATAAGGGGCCTTGCTCTTCTTCACTGACAGTGCCAAGCTGCGTATAAAAGGAAGCACTTTTTATATTTACACGTGGCTTGGAAAGGGGAAAAAGAAAAAAAAAGTTTACATTTTATCTCGAACATTAATTATTCAGGAGCTATGGCTAGACTACGATGCAAGCTCGGTTTCAAGCACCATTTAAAAATATCTGCAAAAAATCACAACAATTCACAAGGTTGCAGAACAGCAAGGCACACCAACTCCCACGACCTAAAGAGAAGTTTGCATATTACAATTGCTCAGCAAACTTTCACTCTCTCGACGTGAAAGTTTTGAGACAACACTAAACCGGCCCCCAAGTGAACACGGCAAGGCCCATGTAATCCTGATGCACACACTGCACTAAAAGGGAGCCTCTTCCTGCATTTTTCAAGCATGAATATTCATTTTAGAACAAAAATACCACAAAATAAGTGACAGTAATACGTCAACATACTTTATTTTTGGAAAAGAAGGCCAAATAATCATTTACAGCAGAGCTATACTTTCTAAAGCTGCCTCTTTGCATGTCTATGGGAAGGAGTTTGGGGGGGTCTGAGAAGGCTTGCAGACTTTACCTATACCGGGAAAAGAAATCTCAGCATTAACCCAGTCAGTGCCAAAATGCATGCCTGACATTTCATACGGCAAAGGAGGAAAACCAGGACTGTCAGCAAAATTTTCAAAAAAAGAGTTAAAAACCTATTCATTCCCTAATTTTATTTTTGTCAAGCTATGTATCAATAATCAAGGCGTTAAGAACCTATTCATTCTCTAATTTTATTTCTGTAAAGCTGTGAATCAATAATTAGTTAAAAAAAACTATTATTTCTATAAAGCTATGTATCAATAATCAATGAGTTAAAACCCTATTCAATCTCTGATATTATTTCCGCAAAGCTATGAATCAATAATCAATGACTTAAAAAAAAAAACTATTATTTCTGTAAAGCTATGTATCAGTAATCAATGAGTTAAAAACCTATTCATTACCTAATTTTATTTCTGTAAAGCTATGTATCAGTAATCAATGAGTTAAAAACCTATTCATTACCTAATTTTATTTCTGTAAAGCTATGAATCAATAATCAATGAGTTAAAAACCTATTATTTCCCAAATTTTATTTAAGTAAAGCTATGAATCAATAATCAATGAGTTAAAAACCTATTCATTCTCTAATTTTATTTCTGTAAAGCTATGAATCAATAATTAATAAGTTAAAAACCTATTTATTCCCTAATTTTATTTCTGTAAAGCTATGAATCAATAATCAATAAGTTAAAAACCTATTCATTCCCTAATTTTATTTCTGTAAAGCTATGAATCAATAATCAATACGTTAAAAACCTATTCATTCTCTAATTTTATTTCTGTAAAGCTATGAATCAATAATCAATAAGTTAAAAACCTATTCATTCTCTAATTTTATTTTTGTAAAGCTTTGAATCAATAATCAATAAGTTAAAAACCTATTCATTCTCTAATTTTATTTGCGTAAAGCTATGAATCAATAATCAATGAGTTTAATACCTAATATTTCTGTAAAGCTATGTATCAATAATCAATGAGTGAAAAACCTATTCATTCCCTAATTTTATTTCTGTAAAGCTATGTATCAAAAACCAATGAGTTAAAACCCTAGTCATGCCCTAATGTTATTTCTGTAAAGTTATGTATCAATAATCAATGCCAACCAGTAATCAATTTACACTTTGACCTTTTGTACTAAATCATCACAACCGCCATAAAAAAATAAAATGCTAACAGCATATCAACGTTCACAGAAAATAATAATACAAAAATAAAAAAAAGGTTATGTAAGGTCAACATTTCAGGTTCCATAAAATAAATATAAATGAACACACTTTAAAAAAGGCGAGATCTAAGATGCCAGGCACCCGAGTTCTGTTTAAAGCAATAGCGATAAAAATGAGATTAAATTCACGTTTACCCAGCGATTAATATATTTAAGTAATTCATTATATTTAAAAAAATAATAATAATAAATAAATAAATATAAAATAAAAATAAATAAATTCACATTGTATACATGAACTTGGATGACAACCCTTATTTTTGGAATTTTTTCCCAATAATAATAAAAAAAAAAAAAATGTCACATTGCCCATCCTGCATATGACCATGTGCTTAATTTTTCTAAAGAGATACTATCAGGCCTAAAAATCCCAGCATGCGTTATGCTGGGCAATCGTGTTCCGTAAAAAAAAAATAAAAAAATTGCAAGGTATTTAAATCCGTAACGCGCCTTGCAAAATAAAAATAAAAATAATAATGATTAAAAAAAAAAATTCTTCAATGACTTGCTTGCTTCTAACATGTTATCACTTACTGTAGATTTTGGCAAGCAAGTCCTACTTTCCAAAGTGCAATTTCATTATTTTATTTTTTTTTAATTACAGGTTGGCGAAATCATTTGTCACACACCCCTCAACCCAAAGGCTACGCCGGAGAAAGTCATAAGGCAACGGATTCCCGTCCCGAAGAATGCAATGAACATACGAGAACATACGTAAGAGAAGAGAAGTGCACAGTACCCAGACACTTGGCGCTGGCCAGGCGGAGGTGACCGGTGGCAAGCCTCTAGATCCAGGAAGGAGTGTGAAGGGTCGCTCAGCCAAAGCCACTTCCACCTCACCTCCTGTGCCCGCTGCCAAGCCAAGTGCCATGAGGGCCCCCCCTCCCCCAGCACCCGCCTGAAGTAGAGGAGACACTACCACAGGTCTTGTTCCGCACAAGGTGAGATCTGCTTGGTAGAAAAAGTTGCACGTGGATGTCATCCCCCTTGGGTGGTAGTCGGCGACTAGAGGGGGAGAGAGACGGCTCTGTACTGGCCCCGGGAACATAGACATGGCTCGGCCAGGACGGCCCCCACACGCACACACACACACACACACTGGATGACTGACACACACTCACACGCACTCGCTGTGCGAGGAAATCATTTAATACATTGTACTGGGTAGAGCTGACACACACACACACACACAGCCACTCGGGACTGCAAATCAGCAGCATGCACGCTAAGCAGCTAACATACGGCGTGCTGGACAAAGCAGCCAATGCACCATGCCACCGTCCAGCCTACTCTACACACCATGCAACCCAACTGGCCAACGTGCCTCTACTACAATGCATGCTCACACACCGCAACCACACCAACCAAACTACTCCAAGTCACTGTCTCATGCAGACCCAATGCAGACTGCACTGCCTTTCCTATTAACCCCTCGCTGCACTAAACCCCCCTCCACACACCACCCCCCCCGCCTCTGCCCTAAGACCAACCAAGTGGCATGCCTACTGGGCTAGCACTAACTAGTCCACCTTCACAGACAGGACCACCGACCCTACGTTATAATCACGTCAGGAAAACACGCAGCTCGCTCCGGCACCTCATGCACACACCAATGCTGCAAGCAACGTCCATACCGGCACACCGGGGCTATAAGCAACAGCGACACGCTGACAGTGTTGCAAAAAAAAAGAAGAAAAAACACCATCCTGTTGCAAGTGATCCAACCCAATGTTACAAATGAAACAAAAAGCCTAACGCAATAAAAGACAATGTTGCAAGTGGACCCCCACCCCCCCCCCCTTGCAAAGAAAACAGCCTGACTCTGTTGCAAATAAGCCTGGCGCTTGTGATAAAAAAAAAAACTATTGCAAGTGATCCAAGGCAGCCGTTGCAAAAATAAGCCTGGCGCTGTTGCAAGTGTTGCAAAAGGCTGAGAATAAGCATTACGCTGTTTAGAAAGAGCCTGACGCTGTTGAGAATAAGCGTTACGCTGTTGAGAATAAGCCTGACGCTGTTTAGAATAAGCCTGACGCTGTTGCAAGTGTTGCAAAAGGCGAATAAAGCCTGACACTGTTGAGAATAACCCCAATGCTGTTAAGAATAAGCCTGACGATGTTTAGAATAAGCATGACACTGTTTAGAATAAGCCTGACGCTGTTGAGAATAAGCCTGATGCTGTTGAGAATAAGCCTGACACTGTTGAGAATAAGCCTGATGCTTTTGCAAGTGTTGCAAAAGGCCCAAAAAAAAACACGGACGTTGTTGAGAATAAGCCTGACGCTGTTGAGAATAAACCTGACGCTGTTGAGAATAAGCCTGATGCTGTTGCAAGTGTTGCAAAAGGGCAAAAAAAAAACACGGACGTTGTTGAGAATAAGCCTGATGCTGTTGAGAACAAGCCCGACACTGTTGCAAGTGTTGCAAAAGGCAAAACAAGCCTGACGCAATAAAATACACTGTTGCAAGTGACCCCTTTGCAAAGAAAACAACCTGACACTGTTGCAAATAACCCTGACGCTTACAATAAAAAAATACCCTGTGGCAAGTGATCCAAAGCAGCCTGGAGCCGTTGCAAAAATAAGCCTGACGCTGTTGCAGATGTTGCAAAAGGCAAAAAAGAAGCCTGACGCTGTTGAGAATAAGTGTGACACTGTTGAGAATAAGCCTGACGCTGTTGCAAGTGTTGCAAAAGGCAAAAAAAGCCTGACTGACGCTTTTGAGAATAAGCGTAACGCTGTTGAGAATAAGCCTGACGCTGTTGAGAATAAACCTGACGCTTGCAATAAAAGTGCAAAAAAAAAACAGCCTAACACTGTTGCAAGAACAAAACGCTAGACTTGTAAAAAAAAAAAAAGGAAAAAGACACTGTTGCAAGTGATCCAGGACACTGCTGCAAACAAAAAACAAACTGACACTGTTGCAACTACTACAGCCTGAAACTTGCAAGAAAGAAAATGACACTGTTGCAAGTGATTAAACCTATTGTTGCATTTTTTTTTAAAAGGCCAGACACTGTTGCAAATGAGCCTGACACTTAAAAAAAAAAAGACACTGTTGCAAGTGACAGAACTCAATCTGGAACTGTTGCAACTGAAACTGTTGCAAATGAGCCAAAGGACACTTGCCAAAAAAAGAAGGAAAAATTCACTGTTGCAAGTGATTAAAGACACGGTTGCAAATGAGCCTGACACGTGCAAGACAAAAAAGGGAAACAACACTGCTGCGAGTGATAGAACTCAAGCTGAAACTGTTGCAGATATAAAAAAAGCTAGGGACTTTTGCAAATGACCCCGACACTTGACCCTTGACAAAGGGTCAACCCTGGATTGTTGCTAATGACTAATAGACACTATTGCAAGTGGTCCAAGACACTGTTTTAAAAAAATATTTAAACTGATACTGTTGCAAATGACCTGACCCTTGAAGAACAAGAACAAAAGACAGTGTTGCAAGTGATCCAGGTCAACTTTGCAATTGAAAGTAACTGGCAAGTGGCAATGCTGCAACTGACCCGCACTGACTCTGACCCTTGCAGTAAAGAATGGAAAAGTCACTGTTGCAAGTGATCAAGGACACTGTTGCAATTAAAAAAACAATACTGTTGCAAATGATACTTGCAAAAAGGAAAAGTTGCAAGTGATAAAAGGACAATGTGACAATTGAAAATAGCAGACAATGCTGCAGCTGACCCTGACCCTTGCATTAAAGGAGGAAAAGTCACGGTTGAAAGTGATCCAGGACAGTGTTGCAATTTAAAAGATTGATTACTGTTACATAGTTACATTAGTTGGTAAGGTTGAATAAAGTTACCAGTCCATCCAGTTCAACCTGTGGTGTTTGTGTGTGTGTGCGTGGTGCTGTTGCAAATGACACTTGCAAAGGGAAAAGTCGCTGCTGCAAGTGATCCGGGACAATGTTGCAGCTGAAAATAACTGACAATGCTGCAGCTGACCCTGACCTTTACATTAAAGAAGGAAAAGTCACTGTTGCAATTGATACTGCTGCAAATGACACTTGCAAAAGGAAATGTTGCAAGTGATCCAGGACAATGTTGCGATTGAAAATAGCAGACAATGCTGCAGATGGCCCTGACCCTGCATTACAGAAGGGAAACGTCTCTATCACAAGTGATCCAGGACACTGTTGCAAATAAAGTAAAGGACTGGTACTGTTGCAAATGTCACTTCCAAAAGGAAAAGTCACTGTTGTACGTGATCCAGGACAATGTTGCCTTTGAACTTAACTGACAATGCTGCAGCTGACCCTGACCCTTTGCATTACAGAAGGGAAAAGTCTCTATCACAAGTGATCCAAGACGCTGTTGCAATTAAAAAAAAAGGACTGACACTGTTGCAAAAGATGCTTGCAAAGGGAAAAGCCACTGTTGCAAGTGATCCAGGACAATGTTACGATTGAAAATAACAGACAATGCTGCAAATGGCCCTGATCCTCACAATACAGAAGGGGAAAGGAAAAGTGATCCAGGACGCTGTTGCAATTAAAATAAAGAACTGATACTTTTGCAAATGACACTGCCACTGTTGCAAGTGATCCAGGACAATGTTGCAATGGAACTTACTTAACTAACAATGCTACAGATGGCCCTGACCCTGCATTGAAGAAGGGAAAAGTCTCTATTACAAGTGATCCAGGACACTGTTGCAATAAAAAAGGACTTAAAATGTTGTGAATGACACTGTCACTGTTGCAAACAATCCAAGACAATGTTGCAATGGAACTTAACTGACAATGTTGTAGATGGCCCTGACCCTTAGAATACAGAAGGGAAAAGTCACAGTTGCAAGTGATCCAGGGCACTGTTGCAAATGAAAATAGCAGACAATGCTGCAGATGGCCCTGACCCTTACATTACAGAAGAGAAAAGTCTCTATCAAAAGTGATCCAGGACACTGTTGCAATAAAAAAAGCGACTTATAATGTTGAAAATGACACTGTCACTGTTGCAAGTGATCCAGGACAATGTTGCAATTGAAAATAGCAGACAGAGAAAAACATCTCTAGTACAAGTGATCCAGGACACTGTTGCATTAAAATAAAGAACTGATACTGTTGCAAATGACACTGTTACAAGTGACCCAGGACAATGTTGCAATGGAACTTAACTGACAATGCTGCAGATGGCCCTGAGCCTTGCATTACAGAAGGGAAAGGTCTATATCACAAGTGATCCAGGACAATGTTGCAATTAATAAAAAGGACTTATAATGATGCGAATGACACTGTCACTGTTGCAAGTGACCCAGGACAACGTTGCAATGGAACTTGACTGACAATGCTGCAGATGGCCCTGAGTCTTACATTACAGAAGAGAAAAGTCTCTATTACAAGTGATCCAGGACACCGTTGCAACTGAAAGTAACTGACAATGCTGCAGCTGACCCTAACCCTTGTATTAAAGGAAAAGTCACGATTGCAAGTGATCCGGGATGCTGTTGCAATTAAAAATATTGATGCAGCTGCAAATGACACTTGCAAAAGGGAAAAGCCACTGTTGCAAGTGACCCAGGACAATGTTGCAATAGAACTTGACGGACAATGCTGACCCTCACATTACAGAAGAGAAAAGTCTCTATTACAAGTGATCCAAGACACTGTTGCAATAAAAAAAAGGACTTATAATGTTGCAAATGACACTGTCGCTGTTGCAAGTGACCCAGGACAATGTTGCAATGGAACTTGACTGACAATACTGCAGATGGCTCTGAGCCTCACAATTACAGAAGGGAAAAGTCTCTATCACAAGTGATCAAGGACAACGTTGCAATAAAAAAGGACTGATAATGTTGCAAATGTCACTTACAAAGGGAAAAGTCGCTGCTGCAAGTGATCGGGGACAATGTTGCAATTGAAAATAGCAGACAATGCTGCAGATGGCCCTGAGCCTTACAATACAAAAAGAGAAAAGTCTATCACAAGTGATCCATCAGGACAATGTTGCAATAAAAAAAAAAGGACTTATAATGTTGCAAATTAAACTGCTGCAAGTGACCCAGGACAATGTTGCAATGGAACTTGACTGACATGCTGCAGATGGCCCTGAGCCTCACATTACAGAAGGAAAAAGTCTCTATTACAAGGGATCCAGGACAACGTTGCAATAAAAAAGGACTGATAATGTTGCAAATGTCACTTACAAAAGGGAAAAGTCGCTGCTGCAAGTGATCCGGGACAATGTTGCAATTGAAAATAGCAGACAATGCTGCAGATGGCCCTGACTCTTACAATACAAAAAGAGAAAAGTCTATCACAAGTGATCCATCAGGACAATGTTGCAATAAAAAAAAAGGACTTATAATGTTGCAAATGAAACTGCTGCAAGTGACCCAGGACAATGTTGCAATGGAACTTGACTGACATGCTGCAGATGACCCTGAGCCTCACATTACAGAAGGAAAAAGTCTCTATCACAAGGGATCCAGGACAACGTTGCTATAAAAAAGGACTGATAATGTTGCAAATGTGACTTACAAAGGGAAAAGTCGCTGCTGCAAGTGATCCGGGACAATGCTGCAATTGGAAATAGTTGCACATGAACCTGACACTCGGGAAGGGAAGGAAGGGAAGTGATTGGTGGAGGGGATGCAGATCTCACAATGTAACAAAGTCTGACACTTGCAAAGAAAAGAATAAAAAAGAAAGAATGTAGCAGATCTCCGATCCGATCTCCGATCCTCCAGCCGCCCCGGGGCTCCGGGATTCCAGCACTTCTCCCGGACACACGACACGCCAAACTCCAAGTCCCGCAGACAAACTCCAAGTGTCAGCGGCGGCGGCGGCGGTGCCAATGTCAGTGTGTGCCCCCCTCCCCTCCCCCTCCTCCGCAGGGTTCCCCGGTCCGGCCCACTTACCTGGGTGAGGCAGAGCGGGGAGTACATGGCGGCGGCGGTGTGCGGCGGCGGAGAACGGGGCGATCACGGCAGCTGCTTCTCCTTCTTCTTGTCGGTGATTTCACATCTCCAGCCCCGGAGCTCCATGAGCTGAACTTCCCCCCCCCCCACCCTCCCCACCCCCAGCAGACACAGCGCCCCCCCGGGGACACCGGCCACCCCCTGCGGCAGGCTGGTGCAGGCTGAGCTGTGCCCTGGTCCAGTCCGAGGCTGGGAGCTGCTGGCGGAATAACTTTCCGGATACTGCAGCTCTCAGCAGGCACCCAACCCCCACCACCACCACCACCCCCCCTGCCACCCCCCCTCCCCTCCTCTCCTCTGATCGCACGGCTCAGGATCGGCCACCAGCGCTGATCGATAGATGGATGGCGAGCTTAACCCCTTCCCTGCTGCAGCCAGACAAGGGGGGGGGGGGGGCAAGGAGTTAAATGGCAAAGTAGGCAAAGTCTCTTCTCTTTTTCTGGGACTCATCCCCTCACTCTGATCTCCACCAGTCCTTTCTACGGAGGAGAGGAGAGCCTGCTGCCCCCCGATCATACAGTCCTGGGGGGGGGGGGCAACCAGGGTCAAGGGAACATGGGGGCTTGGGTCCCTTTTTTTTAGGAAGTGGTCCTAAAAAAATGATTGTTATGAAACAATCATTGTTCTGGGACCCCCAAAAAAGCATCTGGCTTCTGTTTAGGAGGCGGGGACCCCAAAAAGTATTGAGGTGCGGGGGGGGACTGAGGCTCATGATGAACAATGTGCCCCCTATAATGAATATATATATATATATATGGGGCGATCATTGTTCTGGGACCCACAAAAGTGGGGACCCCAAAAAGTGTTGAGGTGCAGGGGGGGGCTTAGGCTGATGATGAACAATGTGCCCCCTACAATAAATATATATATATATGGGGCGATCATTGTTCTGGGACCCACAAAAGTGGGGACCCCAAAAGGTGTTGAGGTGCAGGGGGGGGGCTTAGGCTGATGATGAACAATGTGCCCCCTACAATAAATATATATATATATGGGGCGATCATTGTTCTGGGACCCACAAAAGTGGGGACCCCAAAAGGTGTGGAGGTGCAGGGGGGGGTATAGGCTGATGATGAACAATGTGCCCCCTACAATGAATATATATATATATGGGGCGATCATTGTTCTGGGACCCACAAAAGTGGGGACCCCAAAAGGTGTGGAGGTGCAGGGGGGGGCTTAGGCTGATGATGAACAATGTGCTCTCCTACAATGAATATATATATGGGGTGATATTTGTTCTAGGACCCACCAAAAAAGCAGCTGGGTGTTGTTCAGGAGGTGGGGAGCCCAAAAATGTTTGAGGTACATGTGGCGGGGGGCCTTAAGCTGATTATGAACAATGTGCCCCCTACATTGAATATATATATATATATATACATACATATATATATATATATATATATATATATATATATATATATGGGGTAATCTTTGTTCTGGGATCCACAAAAAAGCAGCTGGGAGCTGTTGAGGAGGTGGGGACCCCAAAAAGTGTTGAGGTGCAAGAGGTCCATAAAGAAATGGATGAGCGAGTTTGGGGTGGAGAAATGGAACTTGACTGGCCTGCACAGAGTCCTGACCTCAACCCGTTAGAACACCTTTAGGATGTATTAGAGCAGAGACTGCTAGCCAGGCCTTCTCGTCCAACATCAGTGCCTGATCTCACAATTGTGCTTCTGGAAGAATGGTCAAACATTCCCATAGACACACTCCTAAACCTTGTGGGCGGCCTTCCCAGAAGAGTTGAAGCTGTTATAGCTGAAAAGGTTCGGCCAACTCAATATTGAACCCTACAGACTAAGACTGGGATGTCATTAAAGTTCATGTGCGTGTAAAGGCAGGTGTCCCAATACTTTTGGTAACATAGTGTGTGTGTGTGTATATATATTTGTGCATCATCAGCCTAAAGTCCCACCAACCAGCACCTCTAAACCTTTTGAGGTCCCCTTCTCCTAATCAGCACCCGGTCCCAGAACAAGGATGACCTGCAACCCAAAAATAAAAAGGGACCCAAGCCCCCAGTCCCCTTGCACCTCAACACTTTTTGGGGGTCCCCACCTCCTAAACAGCACCTGGCTGCTTTTTTTTTGTGGATCCCAGTACAATGATCACCCCTTATATACAGTATCTCACAAAAGTAAGTACACCCCTCACATTTTTGTAAATATTTTATTATATCTTTTCATGTGACAACACTGAAGAAATGACACGTTGCTACAATGTAAAGTAGTGAGTGTACAGCTTATATAACTGTACATTTGTCCCCTCAAAATAACTTAACACACAGCCATTAATGTCTAAACCGCTGGCAACAAAAGTGAGTACACCCCTAAGTGAAAATTCGCGAATTAGGCCCGCTCTCACTCTCTCATACTGGTGACTGGAAGTTCAACATGGCGCCTCATGGCAAAGAACTCTCTGAAGATCTGAAAAAAAGAATTGTTGCTCTACATAAAGATGGCCTGGGCTATAAGAAGATTGCCAAGACCCTGAAACTGAGCTGCAGCACGGTGGCCAAGACCATACAGCAGTTTAACAGGACAAATTCCACTCAGAACAGGCCTCGCCATGGTCCACCAAAGAAGTTGAGGTCACGTGCTCAGCGTCATATCCAGAGGTTGTCTTTGGGAAATAGACGTATGAGTGCTGCCAGCATTGCTTTAGAGGTTGAAGGGGTGGGGGGTCAGCCTGTCAGTCTCAGACCATACGCCGCACACGGCATCAAATTGGTCTGCATGGCTGTCGCCCCAGAAGGAAGTCTCTTCTAAAGATGATGCACAAAAAAGCCCACAAACAGTTTGCTGAAGACAAGCAGACTAAGGACATGGATTACTGGAACCATGTCCTGTGGTTTGATGAGACCAAGATAAACTTATTTGGTGTCAGATGGTGTCAGGCATGTGTGGCGGCAACCAGGTGAGGAGTACAAAGACAAGTGTGTCTTGTCTACAGCCAAGCATGGTGGTGGGAGTGTCATGGTCTGGGGCTGCATGAGTGCTGCCAGCACTGGGGAGCTACAGATCATTGAGGGAACCATGAATGCCAACATGTAGTGTGATATACTGAAGCAGAGCATGATCCCCTCCCTTCAGAGACTGGGCCGCAGGGCAGTATTCCAACATGATAATGACCCCAAACACACCTCCAAGACTACCACTGCCTTGCTGAAGAAGCTGAGGGTAAAGGTGATGGACTGGCCAAGCATGTCTCCAGACCTAAACCCTATTGAAAATCTGTGGGGCATCCTCAAACGGAAGGTGAAGGAGTGCAAGGTCTCCAACATCCACCAGCTCCGTGATGTCATCATGGAGGAGTAGAAGAGGATTCCGGTGGCAACCTGTGAAGCTCTGGTGACCCCCATGCCCAAGAGGGTTAAGGTGGTGCTGGGAAATAATGGCGACCACACAAAATATTGACACTTTGGGGCCAATGTGGACATTTTCACTTAGGGGTGTACTCACTTTTGTTGCCAGCGGTTTAGACATTAATAGCTGTGTGTTGAGTTGATTTGAGGGGACAGCAAATTTACACTGTTATACAAGCTGTACAGTCACTACTTTACATTGTAGCAAAGTGTCATTTCTTCAGTGTTGTCACATGAAAAGATAGAATAAAATATTTTAAAAAATGTGAAGGGTGTACTTACTTTTGTGAGATACTGTATATACAGGGTGATCATTGTCATCAGCCTAAAGTCCCCCCCCCCCTTGCGCCTCTATATTGAACCTACGACTAAAGCCCTGTACACACAATCGGTTTTACAGATGAAAACAGTCCGATGGACTTTTTTTATCGGACAAACCGATCGTGTATGGGCCCCATCGGTCTTTTTTTCATCGGTTTTAAAAAATAGAACATGTTTTAAATTTAAAATTAATTTAAATCGGATAAAAAACCCACGCATGCTCAGAATCAAGTCGACGCATGCTCAGAAGCATTGAACTTCATTTTTATCGGCTCATCGGAGTGTTTTATGTCACCGCGTTTGGAACGGTTGGTTTTTTTGACTGATGGTGTGTGGGCAAGACTGATGGAAGTCAGCTTCATCGGATTTCCGATGGACAAAACCATCGGATTAGAATCCATAGGATATCCGATCGTGTGTACGAGGCTTAAGACTAAGACTGGGATGCCATTATTATTATTATACAGGATTTATAGAGTGCCAACAGTTTACGCAGCGCTTTACAATAGAAAAAGGGAGACAATACAGTTACAATACAATAAAATACAAGAGGATTAAGAGGGCCCTGCTCAGAAGAGCTTACAATCTAATAGGGTGGGGCGGGTGGTACAAAAGGTTGTAACTGTGGGGAATGAGCTGATGGAAGTGGTAAAAGATTAGTTGGAGGTGTGATAGGCTTTCCTGAAGAGATTAATTTTTAAGGAATGGCCTAAAGGCAGCTAGAGTAGGCATAGGTGTGCGCAGCCTATTGCATTAAGGTGTGCACCCCAAAGCCCAAATACACACTAGCGATCCGATCACTCACAATGTTCATTCAGAAAGGGAAGGGGCCGGTAAATTACATATTTACTGGCCTCTTTCCCTACTTCTAAAACATCCCAACAGCAACAGCCGATAGGAGAGGAGTGAAGCTGGCAGTGCTGCGGGGGGAAAGATGGGAGCCAGGGCAGTAGAGGGAATCTGTGCTGCACAGGGTGATTAGGGTGTGCCTGGGCACACCTGGCACACCCTGTGCGCACGCCTATGAGAGTAGGAGAGAGCCAGACAGAGTGGGGTAGAGAGTTCCAGAGGATGGGAGAGGCAGCTGGATGGAATTAAATTTTATGTGCGTGTAAAAGCAGGTGTCCCAAAACTTTTGACAATATAGTGTATATGGGATATATGTAGCACTGGCCAGGAGGACAGTATAGTCATTTTAATGTGTGGGCATGGAATATATATATATATTTACTTTTTTGTCCACCCAATAAAATGACCGTTCTGCCCCTCTGGTCAGTGACTGATGATGGCTCTGGGCTGGCACACCCTGGACTGGGTGACATATTGCAGGTGACCAATGTATTGTGTATACTGGAACTGGCACACAATCAATATCTAACACTAATTTTACCGATATTCAAATATATACTGCAGAAAATAAAATAGACAATCACACCGATGCCATAATGTCTGGTGCAGATCCATAATTTTCTGACCAGTCAGATAGACATTTGGCAGAACGTTGGAAGGTCCCTGCAACCTGCGCTATTTTTTTTTTTCTAAGCACCTATAGACAGTCCTTTACTTCCCATACAAGAACCAATCAATGCAAGTGACAGATCTGTCTTACTTTTGGCTGTATAAAGTACGCCTAGCATGCAAGTAAGATTCAATAAATTTTTTTATTAATGTAATTTATAGGAAATAACTTACAATTTAATTTCTTTTTTTTTTTTTTTTTTTTTTTTAGTGATGTACTAAAGTAGAACCATTTTTTATTTTTTTACAGGTTGTAAGTCTGTTAACCACTTAAGGACCCCTCACTGTATATATACGTTGGCAGAATGGCTCGTACAGGCACAATCACGTACCTGTACGTCCCCTTTAACTGCCCGACGTCGGGGTCGCGCGTGCACGACCCCCCTGCCTTCCCTGCGAGTCGGACCGCGGGTACCGCGGACTCAATCGCCGCAGGGATCCCTGCGATCGTCTCACGGAGGCATGGAGCGGGGAGATGTTAGTGTAAACACAACATCCCCCCGCTCCCCTACTGACAATGTCACCGATCTCCGCTCTGTGTAATCAGAGCGGAGATCGGTCACGTGTCACTCGTAGCCACGCCCCCACACAGTAGTAATCACTCCCCTAGGCACACTTAACCCCTTCAGCGCCCCTAGTGGTTAACCCCTTCACTGCCAGTGTCATTTTTTACAGTAACCAGTGCATTTTTATTGCACTGATCGCTGTAAAAATGACAACGGCCCCAAAAATGTGTCAAAAGTGTCCGATGTGTCCGCCATAATGTCGCAGTCACAAAAAAAAATCGCTGATCGCCGCCATTACTAGTAAAAAAAAAAAAAAATTAATAAAAATGCCATAAAACTACCCCCTATTTTGGAAACGCTATAACTTTTGCGCAAACCAATTAATAAACAGCAATTGAAATTTTTTTTACCAAAAATATGTAGAAGAATACGTATCGGCCTAAACTGAGGAAAAAAAAAGTTTTTTTATATATTTTTGGGGGATATTTATTATAGCAAAAAGTAAAAAATATTTTTTTTTCCAAATTGTCGCTCTATTTTTGTTTATAGCGCAATAAATAAAAACCGCAGAGGTGATCAAATGCCACCAAAAGAAAGCTCTATTTGTGGGAAAAAAAGGACGTAAATTTTGTTTGGGAGCCACGTCGCACGACCGCGCAATTGTCAGTTAAAGCGACGCAGTGCCGAATCGCAAAAAGGGGCCTGGTCTTTATGCTGCCTATTGGTCCGGGGCTTAAGTAGTTAAAGTGTGCGACTTGTGCTTTAATATCCCAGAAAGACGTGGTTTATATCATAGCGGGGCTGGCGCAACTTTCATGCAAGCCCAGCAAATCCGTATTCACGCCAAACACCCAATCAAGTTCACCTGTTTTTTTTTTTTTCTTTTATATTTCGCCACTTACAGGCGAATGTGACTTTGCTGATCAGGCAAACTCTGACGCTTCCCAGTTAACTCTTCCCCATAGTCACGTAAAATCCTTCAAAATCTAAATAATGGGAATAATTGACTAAACAGCGTTTTTCCAATTCAGCAAACTGAATCAAGTTAGGTGAAACATAAAAAAAAAAAAAAAAAAGATAAAAAAAAAAAAGACTCCTAACGTGATTGGATAGCCAAAGCAAATGACGTTGTTGGTCAAAGACTCGCCCCCCTGTAATCATTTATTATTATGAATATTAACCTCTTCGCGCCCGCGCTATAGACAAAAAGATGCCTACAGCACGGCGCTCAATTGCCGGGAGGGCGTCCCTGGACCGCCGCAGGTGCGCATCGGGGAAAATCTGTGCCCGCTGTGTCACGTGGGTGCCGATGCGCGTGCCTGGCGGACGCGATGTCCGGCAGTTGGCCGCGATCGGCATTTACAGAGCCAGGGACGTGGATCTCTGTGTGTAAACACAGAGATCCACGTCCTGTCAGGGAGAGGAGACTGATGGTGGGTCCCTTGTACATAGGGACACAGATCGGTCTCCCCCCACAGTAAGAATCACTCCCTAGGAAACACATTTAACCCCTTGATTGCCCCCTAGATTTAACCCCTTCCTTGCCAGTCACATTTATACAGTAATCAGTGCATGTTTATGGCACTGTTCGCTGTATAAATGTGAATGGTCCCAAAATAGTGTCAAAAGTGTTCGATCTGTCTGCCGCAATATCGCAGTCCTGACAAAAATCACAGGTCGCCGCCATTACTAGTAAAAAAAAAAAGATTCATAAAACTATCCCCTATTTTGTAGGCGCTATAACTTTTGCGCAAACCAATCACTATACGCTTATTGCGATTTTTTTTACCAAAAATATCTAGAAGAATAAATATCGGCCTAAACTGAGAAAAAAAATATATATATTTTTTTTTAAATTGGGATATTTATTATAGCAAAAAGTTAAAAATATTGTGTTGTTTTCAAAATTGCCAGTCTTATTTTGTTTATAGCGCAAAAAATAAAAACCGCAGAGATGATCAAATGGCACCAAAAAAATGCTCTATTTGTGGGAAAAAAAGGAGGTCAATTTTGTTTGGGAGCTACGCCGTACTACCGCGCAATTGTCATTCAAAGCGTGACAGCGCTGAAAGCTGAAAATAGGCCTGGACAGGAAGGGGGTTTAAGTGGCCAGTAAGCAAGTGGTTAATATTATGATACATGATTTATATGCACAGCGCTTTACAATTTACCCCGCTAAGCAGAGGCCTTCAGCTTCCAGAGTGCGCTGTGACTTGTAGTTCCACAGAAGCATATCCAGCTGACGCTTCCTTAAATGACTCAAAAAAAAAAAAAAAAATGTTTACGTTCTGACGATAACGCCATAATCTATTGCAGACTTCCGTTATCTGGAGATATCCTCAGTTCAATCTATTTACACCACAATATTGAAACCAGAAAAAAAAATCGTCAAGAGGAGAAAGTTTGAAGTTGTGTAAACTGTAATTACTGTACACCATATTTTGGCACGCTGTACTCCACGGCCTCTCCAACTTGTGGGGAATTTTTTTTTTCCCTCTCTCTCTCTTTCTACTCATTAAACCCCATCTGTTTAACTATTAGTATATTCAGGAAATCCAGTCGAGGTGCGGGGAGGCCACAAAATAATTCCTGCGTTTGGCCGGGACACCCCCCCCCCCCCCACAAGCCACCTCCTGTTTCCTAGATACAAGATTTTGGCTCTCGTTCTGACTTTTGTCCAAGCCACAGAAAAAAAAAAAATTATCACACAAATTACTGTCTAAAGTATCCGCAGAGTCTTATAAACAGCGCTGGCTCAATGCTGCCCAGAGGTTAACCGCCTGGATACGGCGGGCGGAGAATGCGGGTTGATTTGCCACCATCTTGTGATGCCCGGGAAGAGTGTGTATGTATAGAAAGACAGAGCGATAGAAAGACAGAAAGATAGATAGATAGATAGATAGATAGATAGATAGATAGATAGATAGATGGATAAATAGATAGATATATAGATAGATAGATAGATAGATAGATAGATAGATAGATAGATAGATAGATAGATAGATAGATAGATAGATAGATTTAAAAAAAAGATACAAATAGGTAGATAAATGGGAAAGAAAGAAAGGCCATACCTTATACAGTTTTCTTGTTAAATTTTCCTTTAGATTTACCAAAACCATATAATATGAGGTCAAACCTAAACACTTTCAATCTGTATGCAATCAGGCATGCCCTCGCACTACATAGTTGAAGGTAAAGCAAAAGGAAATTGAATAAGAAAATTGTATAATGTATGGCCCCCCTCAAAGAAAGAAGATAGACAGATAACTAGATAGATATATAGATAGATAGATAGATAGATAGATAGATAGATAGATAGATAGATAGATAGATAGATAGATAGATAGACGATACAGAGTACAGAGTGCAAGAGAAATATAAAATAGATAGATAGACAAAAGACAAAAAGAATAAAGATATGGATAGGTAGTTAAGGAAGAAAATAAATAGATAGATAGATAGATAGATAGATAGATAGATAGATAGATAGATGAATATAGATACAAATATGTAGATAAATGGGAAAGAAGGAATGAAAGAAAGAAAGAAAATAGATAGATAGATAGATAGATAGATAGATAGATAGATAGATAGATAGATAGATAGATAGATAAATAGATAGATAATACAGAGTGCATAAGAAATCGAAATGAGATGGAAAGAAAGAAAATAAATGGATAGATAGATAGATAGATAGATAGATAAAGATATCAACGGTAGATAAAAGGGAAATAAAGAAAGAAGATAGATAGATAGATGTTACTGAGTGCAATAGAAATCTAAGATAGATAGATATGAATAGATAGATAGATAGATATATAGATAGATAGATAGATAGATAGATAGATAGATAGATAGATAGATAGATAGATAGATAGGTAGATAGGTAGATAGATAGATAGATGATACAGAGTGCAAGAAAAATCTAAAATACATAGATAGATGAAAAGAATAAAGTTAAGAGTTAAGAAAGAAAGAAAATAAATAGATAGATAGATAATACAGAGGGCAAGAGAAATCTAAAATAGAAAGAAAGAAAAATAGCCATTCTGAAAAAAAAAATAACATATTCATCCAAACTTGCATGTTTTCACACAACATTCACCCAAGTTTCCCATCATTTTCCAGTTGGATTCCATTAGGTGACTCCGGGGTGAATGTTGTGTGAAGACATTTATAAATATATACCCCATTACATTTTTTTTAACCATTTTACCAAAATGCACCCCACAGCTGGTCAATACGCCATTTTCCTATGTACACAACACTAGGCCTGAACCAATATTGCATCATCAGCTGAACAAATACGCCATCGATGATAATAGTATATGGTTAGAATATTCACTTACAGTTACAAAAGATAGGAACGGTATCACATATATGACAGGAACATTATATATATGTATATACTGTATATTCAAACACACATACATACAGTATATAGTATATCTATGGTATAATCTATAATAAATATGTTTTCTCATAAAATAGGAGGCCTGACTGTTTCCAGCATTTCTCTGTACTCTGCGCTCAGTCCCGCGTCCAGTCTTCATTCACTCAGTAAACACTAACCTTGCCTTGACAGGCTTCCCTCTACTCGTGTATGTTGACGTTCCGATATTTTAGCATGAAATTTGTATGCATGTCGCTGAAAAGTCTGACATTACCACAGGAATTATTCCTCCTTGTCTGCAGCCAATGGGACTGAATAGCACACAATGGCACATAAACAAGGGTGCAGTTGCCCATAGCAACCAGTCAGCTTGCTAGGCAACCCGTCCACTCTGCTTCCTATTTTCTCTCCGCCATGTCGGCCCAGTAATGTCGAGCACCAGAAAAGCTTTGTATGATCCGATGTTTTATTATAATAATAAAATAGCAGCAGATCATAAACATAAAGTAGATGAGGGGAACGCAGAACCCACTGTCACGTCCGATCTGCTGAGGCTCACATACCGTTTCTGAATGAGTTCACCAATTGCGTGATAAGTCGCGGTGGCGGGAAAGTCTATTCAGGCCTATCTGCTGCGTTCAGCCTCCAAGCCCCACTCCCACCACAGTGCACTGCAGGCCTAAGGCCTCTCTATGTAAACAAGGCCTAAGAGTAACAGTTACAAAATATAGACCGTAATGGTGACAATTATAGTAAATATTATAAACAATAATACCATTTTTATGAAGACTAATGGAAACGTCTATCACTATCTCAGGAAACTGCTTTGCTCACCCTCCAAGCTTCCCGCCCTCCGCGGAGCACTGCAGGCCTAAGGCAGCTCTATGTAAACAAGGCCCAAAAGCAAAGATTATATGTACCATAATGCTGCTGATTATAGTAAACATTATATACAATACCGTAATACAGTTATATTTAGACCAGCTGAAAAGTCTATTCAATCTCAGGCCTAACTGCTGCACTCACCCCTAGGGTTGCCACCTGTCTGGTTTTGACCCGGGCAGTCCAGGTTTTTAAAGGGATAGTTCACCTTTACAAAAAAAAAAAAAAAAGGCCTATGCAGGTAAGGGATGTTTGTAGATTAAAACAAACTGTGCAGCTCTGACTAAAAATGAATAATACCCTTGCTGTAGGTGTAGGTCATTTACATACCTTATGAAGCCTGACTGGAAAACTCCCAGGACGTTGCTAAGCACTTCAAGGACGTTGCTAAGTGAGGCCTAGTCGTTACTGCTCACCTGCTCCACCATCATAGGAGTGAGCTCTTTCTCTGATTCAAACCCCCTCACATACTCTTTCTCTACCCTGATGCAGTAGCTCTGAGCTTAGCATTGGAGAGCTCACTCCTGTGATGGTGGACATGAGCAGTGACAACTAGGCCTCACTTAGCAATATCCTTGGAGTACTTAGCAGCGTCCTGGGAGCATTCCAGTCAGGCTTCATAAGGTATGTAAATGGCCTAAACCTCTAGCAAGGGCTTTAGTCAGAGCTTCACAGTTTGTTTTTATCTACAGATGCCCCTTATTATCTGCATGGGCAATTTTGTGGTAAAGGTAAACTATCCCTTTAATGATGTGTCCGAGTTTCCCTCTGCCTGAGACCCAGACACAAGTGCCTGCCGATAGGGGGTACCACCGGGCCTCCTCTAGGGGGCCCCATCACACAGGGGGACTCAGACAGCAGGGGGGTCACTCTCTCTCCCTTCCCTTTTGTCTCCTCTGTAATTGTCAAACCCCCCCCCCCCCGCAAGCACTGTTTCGAATATCCACCCTGCTTTCTGGGTCCCCATGTGTGTTGAAGCCCCTTACTGGTGGTACCCCTGTCAGCGGCCCTGGGGGTATTAGGAGATTGCATTCATTCTTCTTACCACTACACACCCTGACTCCTGCACTCTTTTTTGTTTTGTACTCATGACTCCTAATATGCATTACACACTCATGTCCCGGTGAGGTCCCCTGCATTCTGTGCATAAGACTCACAGGCACCATTCACACCTAGGCATTCCTGATCACCTGCATAATCGCGTGATTCTGCCCGCGATTTCCAAATCGCCCGAAACTCGCGGGACGCGCTTGCAGTCCCGTTACTTTCAATGGCGCGATTGTCACTCGACAAATGGCAGCAAAATCGCACAAACAGGATTGCAGGAAGCCTATCTCCCAAAAGAAGTTCCGAAACTTCGGCAACAGGCGTCCTGCGATTCTGTTTCTCATAGGTGTGAATGGAGCCACAATTTGGCGACACTCACTGTTCACTGTGGCGCACTGAGCTGCATTTCTACTCTCCTTGGGGCACCAACAGTGTCCCAGGTTTTTTTACAATCTTATAGTGTATACTAAAGTGTTTGGGTTTGGCTTGAAGAAAAGGGGGCAACCCGACTCACCCCCCCCCCCCAGGCCTCACTTCATCCTCAGTGCATTGCAGACCTAAGACCCCTTTCACACTGAGCCACGACTGCAGTAGCGCTAAAGCGCGCTCGTTCTAGTGGCGCTTTAGTGATGTTTAAGCGGATCTTTTCGGCTGCTAGCAGGGCGCTTTTAACCACCGCTAGCGAAGAAGGGGTTAAAAAAACGTGTTGCGGCGCTTCTGAAGTGCTTTTCAGGTGCTTTGGAAGCGCTGCTCATTCATATCAAACCGCCCCAAAGATGCTGCTTGCAGGACTTTTCCTAACGTCCCGCAAGCGCACCGCCCCAGTGTGAAAAGACACAATGAAATGAATGGGAGGCGGTGTTCAGGCGCTATTTAGAAGCTATTTCTAGTGCTAAAATTGCCTGAAAGGGGTCTTAGGCTGTTCCATTTAAACAGGGCCCAACAGCAATGGTGCTGATTATAGTAAATATTATAAGCAATAATACATTTATTACTGTATTTTGACCAATCGAAAAGTCTATATCCCATCTCAGGAAACTGCTTTTCTCACCCTCCAGGCCTCACTGCAGGCCTAAGGCCGCTCTATGTAAACAAGGCCCAAGAGCAACGATTATATTTACCAAAATGGCACTGATTATAGTAAATATCATAAACAATAATACAGTTATTATTCAGGCTCCTGTTTGCTTTTCCACACCCAACAGCGAGTACAACTGTGTCACCAGTCAGTGACTTTTCTCACTGAATTCTGAGGTGAAAGTTGACATTTTTGGAGAAATCTTGTGCAGGGTGATGGAATGTGCGGCTGACATTTGCCTTCTTGTACATTACTAGGCCTACCCCCCCCCCCCCCTCTCTCTCTCCCCTTGCAGCAGCAGCCCCGTTCCCCTCAGACTTCTTGTGGTTTGCTGTACTCTGTGAGGGGAGGTTTTGGCGCCCCTTTGTCAGGCTGGGAGGCTGAGGCAGGCTTCTCTATGCCCTCTAGGCCGCACAGTTCAGCAGCTCGCTCTCCCTCTCTCTCACTCGCTCGCTCTATTTTACTTTTTTTTTTTTTCCCTCTCTCAAACTCCTCAGGACACAAACAGAACTTTGAAGCAGTGGAAAGTTTATGTAAATAAAACAATATTATAAAAATTTAAAATTGAAATAATAGAGAGGAAAGTGAAAGGCTACAAGCTCTGGAATCTGACGCTGTTGCCAGCCAAGTCTGGACCTACAAACTGCGATGTGTTTTTTTATTCCTCGGTCACTCCGTTTTTTTAGTTATGAATGCTCAAAAGAGGTTAGCTCAACTTTTCGGCTCAACTTTTTTGGCTCGGTATGGCAGTTCGGCTTGTTTGTTTCGAAGGGTTAATGTTAGCGTTTCCCCACACCAGTTCCAACTGGCTTTCATGGGCTTTTTTTAAAAATGGACGTCATTTTTTATAAAACGATAGGATTGGTACGGCGCTGTAAAAGTGGAGCGTATTCTTGCAACGCAAGCTTCTCCCTTGTCCTGTTTGCTAGGTTTGTGCCGGATTCACTAAGATCCCGTTCATAACTGTGCAATTTGTCAGGCATGGCAAGAGGAATCCGTTTATTGTCTACGACATGCACAGCAGGAGGAACCCCATTAATGTCTGTGATGTGCACAATAAGAGGAATCCCATTATTGTCTATGACATGCACAGCAAAAGGAACCCCATGATTGTCTACGATATGGACAACAAGGGGATTCCATTATTATCTATGACATGCACTAAAAATGGAATTCTATTATTGCCTACAACATGCATAACAAAAGGAACCCCATTATTGTCTATAACATGCACGACAAGAGGAACCCCACTACTGTCTATGACATGCACAGTAGGAGGAACCCCATTATTGTCTATGACATGCCCAGCAGGAGGAACCCCATTAATGTCTATGACATGCACAAAAAGAGGAAACCCATTATTGACTATGACATGCACAGCAAGAGGAACCCCATGATTGTCTACGATATGGACAACAAGGGGATCCCATTATTATCTATGACATGCACTAAAAGTGGAATTCTATTATTGCCTACAACATGCATGACAAGAGGAACCCCATTATTGTCTATGACATGCATGACAAGAGGAACCCCATTATTGTCTATAAAACGCATGACAAGAGGAACCCCATTATTGTCTATGACATGCATGACAAGAGGAACCCCATTATTGTCTATGACATGCACGACAGAAGGTACCCCATTTATTGTCTACAACCTGCATGACAAGAGGGACCTCATTGTTGTCTATGACATGCACGACAAAGGGAACCCCATTATTGTCTATGTCATGAAAGACAAGAGGAACCCCTTTATTTCCTATGACATACATGACAAGGGGAATCCCATTGTTGTCTTAGACATGCACAGCAGGAGAAACTCCATTAATGTCTATGACATGCATGACAAGAGGAACCCCATTACTGTCTACGACATGCACAGCAGGAGGAACCCCATTATTATCTACGACACGTACAGCAGGAGGAACTCCATTAATGTCTATGGCATGCACAAAAAAAAGGGATCCCGTTATTATCTATGACATGCTTGACAAGAGGAACCCCATGATTGTCTATGACATGCACAGCAAGAGGAACCCCCATTATTGTCTACGATATGGACAACAAGGGGATCCCATTATTGTCTATGACATGCACTTAAATAGGAATTCTATTATTGCCTACAACATGCATGACAAGAGGAACCCCATTATTGTCTATGACATGCATGACAGAAGGTACCCCATTTATTGTCTACAACCTGCATGACAAGAGGTTTCTCATTGTTGTCTATGACATGCACAACAAAAGGAACCCCATTATTGTCTATAACATGAAAGACAAGAGGAACCCCTTTATTGCCTATTACATACAAGACAAGAGGAATCCCGTTATTGTCTATGACATACACGACAAGAGAAATCCTATTATTGTCTGCAACATGTACGAAAAGGGTAACTCATTGTTGTCTATCGGGCCTGTTTACACCTATGCAATGCACTTCCATGCTACTTGTGACATGGTGCATTTTTTAACCCCATAAACTTCAGCGGGAGCGCGTGGCAAACATATGAAAAATGCATTTTTAAATGCATCAAAAAAGCCTGAAAAAAAGGTGAACGTAGCATTGAGGGGCGCCTTCTCCATTCCACCAAGCCAACCAAATTTCACTTTAAACACCTAATTGCATAAAGATATATATATATTTTTTTTTAAAGAAATTTCTGTTGCACATGATTGGAGTAAAGTGGTTACAGCTTCTCCCAGAATATGATACTTTAGTAAATCAACCCATTGTCTTTTTTTTCCCTAGAATACCACCCCAGCGTTGTTCACAAGTTTTCAGATGCCTATATCACCATCATTGTTTTATAAATACACCAACGGGTGATCAGACAGTCCTTAGAAAACCGGCGACGCAATCTGCGAACCTTGTTGACTTTGGAATTTATTTTGTAAATATTTTTAAATAAATGCAAAGGGTTTGTAGTTCTGTGTAGCCAGTCTTGTGATGCAGGCTCCCCTGCCAGACCGCACAGCCAGGTCTTGGACCTCACTGCGAAGTAAGCAGGTAAGCCCTACAGCCTAGTCTAGGACCTACCCAATGAAGGGGCAGCAGCACACCGATAAGAGCATCCTGTGTGTCTGTTTCTCCTGTTAGCATGTTCACCCTTTGACTGACAGTCCTACTTTAAGCAGTAAAGCATTGACTGGCTCCCAGCATTGCCCTGCCCTCTACTAGTCTATGTATTGCTGTGCAGGGCATTACAGGAGTTGAAAAGGGAGACAGATTCCGGGTTTACTCATGGCAGATGTGCTTGCTGGTATGCATTGATCAACGCATGTCAGTGCATACGTATCATAAAAGCAATGGAGTGGTTCACAACAGTGCATTGCCCTTCACTGAGAATAAAGTAGAACAGGCTGCAATGTGCATTGCCACAAGTGTCCACAAAGTCCTTTGAGTTTAGTTTACAAATAGATTTTATTGAGGTAAAAAAATAAAAAAATTACAGTTCTCCCTGTGCTTGCCTGGGTTTAACATGCTAGTAGGTCAATTGACTCCTGTCTTGGCCCTACTATATGTATGTGAGATAGAGAACTTAAATTGTAAGCTCCTTGGGGGCAGGGACTAATGTGAATGCACAGTATGTGAAGCACTGCGTAATTTTCAGTGCTATATAAATACCTGGAATAAATAAAGTATTGGGGGGGGGATTTACTAAAACTGGAGCGTGCAAAATCTAGTGCAGCTCTGCATAGAGACCAATCAGCTTACAGGTTTTATTGTCAAAGCTTAATCGAACAAACTGAAATTAGAAGCTGATTGGCTACCATGCAGAGCTGAACCAGATTCTGAGTGCTCCAGTTTTAGTAAATGTCCCCCTTTGGGATTGATTTACTAAAACTGGAGCGTGCAAAATCTGGTGCAGCTCTGCATAGAGACCAATCAGCTTCCAGGTTTTTGTCAAAGCTTAATTGAACGAGCTGAAGTTAGAAGTTTGGCTAACATGCACAGCTGCACCAGATTTTGCATACCTCCCAACTTTTTGAGATATGAATGAGGGACACCTACTATCAAAAGTATGTAGGCATAGGACACACCCCACCATGCCCCCTTAAAGGAAAATTAACCCCCCAAGAAAAGATTAGTTAAACCCACAAGGGCTTTTTTTTAATCACTACTAATCACCACGCATTTATATCGGTATTGAAGTTTACAAATGCAGCAATTTAGAAATTGGATGAAAGGTTTAGCACTGGGAAATACCGTATTTATCGGCGTATAACACACACTTTTTCCCCCTTAAAATCAGGGGAAAATCGTGGGTGCGTGTTATACGCCGATCCCCGCTGATCCGAGCGAGTGGAGCGGAGCCGAGAAGTACACTCGGCTCTCGCAGTCACGCCCACCTCTACTGATTGCGAGCGCTGCTGACATACAGAAAGCCGAGTGTACTTCGGCTAGTCTCGGCTCCTCTCGCAGTCCCACCCCTGACTGTGAGCAGAGCAGAGTCTAGCCAAACTACACTCGGCTTTCTGTATGTCAGGGGCGTAATCAGTGGAGATGGGCGGGACTGCGAGAGGAGCAGAGTCTAGCCGAAGTACACTCGGCCCCGCTCGCTCCTCTCCACAGCGGAAATCAGCGCCAATTTCAAATCGAAAGAGACTGGCAAATGCATTGGGCAAGGCTGCAAGGACACTGGGCAAGGCTGCAAGGACACTGGGCAAGGCTGAAAGGACACTGGGCAAGGCTGCAGATGGACACTGGGCAAGGCTGCAGATGGACACTGGGCAAGGCTGCAATGATGGATGGACAAGGCTGCATTTAAATGTAAGTTTTTTTTCCTTGAACTTCCCTTCTAAAAGTTTTTTTCCTTTAAAATTCCCTCCTAAACTTGGGGTGCGTGTTATACGCCGGCGCGTGTTATACGCCGGCGCGTGTTATACGCCGATAAATACGGTACTTTTTGAAAGATAAAAAGTGCATTTTATATACTGTGCAACTATAAAGATCAGACCAAAATGAGGGACAAATGAGGAGGAAAGAGGGACAGAGGGACGTTGCTCCAAATCAGGGACAATCCCTCGAAATCAGGGACAGTTGGGAACTATGGATTTTGCACTCTCCAATTTTATTAAATCAACCCCAAAGGGGGAGATTTACTAAAACTGGAGCACTCAGAATCTGGTGCAGTTGTGCATGCTAGCCAATCAGCTTTTAGCTTCAGCTTGTTCAATTAAGCTTTGAGAATAAAACCTGTAAGCTGATTGGTTTCTATGCAGATTTTGCGCTCTCCAGTTTTAGTAAATCTCCCCCACTGTGTTCTAATATATACAACTGGACTAAATTATGTTTTGTTTTTTTAATCCTTTTGAGTGGTAATTCACTGACCTTTACCAACCAATCAGAATTCCAACTGCTTAAATCAAACCAGTACAAGACAGATTCTGATTGGCTGCTAAGAATTACTGTACTTAAAGCTGAGTTCCACCCAAAAATGGAACTTCCGCTTTTTGGAATCCCCCCCCCCTCCGGTGTCACATTTGGCACCTTTCAGGGGGGAGGAGGGAGCAGATACCTGTGTAATACAGGTATTTGCTCCCACTTCCTGGCATAGATCACCGCGATCACAGTGACCTACGCCATGTCCGGCGCCTACTCTGTCCCCCCCCGCTATCTTCTGGGAGACACACTGGTCCCAAAAGAAAGCAGGGACCAGTGAGGACGTTCAGCGCGACTCGCGCATGCGCAGTAGGGAACCAGGAAGTGAAGCCGCAAGGCTTCACTTCCTGATTCCCTTACCAAAGATGGCGGCGCCTCCACCCGGAAGCCGAGGGACAAAATCGGCTTCGGGACCCGACATCGCGGGCGACCTGGACAGGTAAGTGTCCATATATTAAAAGTCAGCAGCTGCAGTATTTGTAGCTGCTGACTTTTAATATTTTTTTTTTCGGCGGAACACCGCTTTAAGAATAGAAACTTTTTATTGAAGAAGGCTGTAGAGCAAATACAATGCAAAAAGGCAAAAAAAATCAATTTGCAGCATAGAAAAAAGAAAAATGACACTATAGCTTTTTATTGAGCTGTTAAAGTGGAAATATTAAGGCTGATCAGTCAGGAGGGGTCCTGGGGAGGCTTTGCCTCGAATGCCCGCTGGAAATAACTTCTTCCCGGGCTTCTCCTGGCTCCCTGCCCGGTATTGCATTTACTATCCACTATATGCTAACTACTTCCACATATATAGATAGAATTATATGGGAGAGCAGGTCACAGGGGTGTCCTGAGTACACCTCATGCTCGAAAATAACTTTGCGGCCAATTCAAGTGGGGTTGGGGCACTACAACAACACAGCATTTTGCAAATACCGTTAACTACCATGTGCAAAAAAAAAATTCTTTGCAAACTTTTTGTAGCAACAGTACAGGATTTTTTTTTCCAGTTGCGGCTGGGGTTCCCAGTGAGACGTAAAGTTTTGCAAAAAAAAAAAAAAAAAAAAGGGAAAGTTATTAAAGTCGGTGGGGGTGGGGGTATGGTGGTAGTAGGAGGGGGGAGGAGGGGGGGAGTTGTGCAGCTGTCACAATATGCAGCCTATGGAAAGATGTTGTGATTGCAAGGCGAAGATAAATCACTCTTGAAAGGTTCTCCAAGGAAAGTTATGGCCTCCATTGCCCCATCTAATAGACACCCTGTAACCTTCTTAAATGCAAACTGCAAAAAGCATTTCAGGAGATGCAATGATTAATGCGTGATTTATAACAGCGAGGGGAAGAATGCAAAGATCAGAGGCTGGCTCCTAATTACAGGGGAGGAGGGGAGGGGGGTGTTGAGGCCCTTCTCTGCTCTTAAAAGTCACTAATGTATGGAGCTGTAAGAGGTATAGCACACACACTCATATATATATATATATATATATATATATATATACACACGCAGAAGGACGCAGCACCTCTCTGCAGCCTGGAGAGTACATAATGATAAATAGCACTGCATGCACTGACTGGCAGTTTATATATTTGAATCTATCGATCGCTAATGTACATGCACTGTGGAATATTCCTGCTCACAGGACGACCCATTGAAGACACAGCGTTCTCACCTATTGCACAGCACAGGATGATAATGTAACCCACGCAACGCCAAGACAAGCTCTGCATATACCGTACGCCATGGCCACTGACGCAGCACATTTTGCACAGAATAGAACAATGCTATAGTGCAAGTCTGCATGGATTGTTGTCTTGGCGTATTAATTATTTAGAGCGCTGTACATAATTATATGGAAAGGTTACCTGCCCTGCAATCATGACCAGCCACACTGGGATCCTGGATGTGACCAGCTTTGTACATTGTATTGGTAAATGTTGTACATTGTAAAGGATACAATGTTGCATTGTGTATCATAACACCTAAACCCCTAATATTATTTTTATTATACGGAATTTATATAGCACCAACAGTGTCTGTAGCGCTTTAGACACTTGAATGTTTTTCTATTTTGGCCCCATTCACAATTGCACGCTTAGTCCTCCTACTCTTTACACCAGGGATCTCCAAACTTTCTAAACAAAGGGCCGGTTTACTATCATTCAGACTTTAGAGGGGCCGGACTGTGGCCAGTGGGAGTAGAAAATGTCCTGATGTTGGTAATGATGCCCCATCCTTTGGGTCAATGGGAGGTACAGTATAGTGTCCCATCCTTTGGATCTGTTAGAGGTATAGTGTCACATCAATGGCGTCAGTTGGAGGTACAGTACCCCATCATTGGCTTCAGTGGGAGGAATAGTGCCCCATCATTTGCTTCAGTGGGAGGAATAGTGTCCCATCATTGGCTTCAGTGGGAGGAATAGTGTCCCATCATTGGTATCAGTGGGAGAAATAATGCCCCATCATTGGCTTCAGTGGGAGGAATAGTGTCCCATCATTGGTATCAGTGGGAGAAATAGTGTCCCACCATTGGCTTTAGTGGGGGGGAATAGTGTTCCATCATTGGCGCCAGTGGGAGGAATAGTGCCCCATCATTGGTATCAGTGTGGGGAATAGTATCCTATCATTGGCATCAGTGGGAGTAATAGTGCCCTATCATTGGTATCAGTGGGAGGAATAGTGCCCTATCATTGGTATCAGTGGGAGGAATAGTGCCCTATCCTTGGTATCAGTGGGAGCAATGGGAGGAATAGTGCCCTATCCTTGGTATCAGTGGGAGGAAAAGTGCCCTATCATTGGTATCAGTGGGAGTAATAGTGCCCCATCATTGGCATCAGTGGGAGTAATAGTGCCCTATCATTGGTATCAGTGGGAGGAATAGTGCCCTATCCTTGGTATCAGTGGGAGGAATAGTGCCCTATCATTGGTATCAATGGGAGGAATAGTGCCCCATCATTGGCATCAGTGGGAGTAATAGTGCCCTATCATTGGTATCAGTGGGAGGAATAGTGTCCTATCATTGGCATCAGTGGGAGTAATAGTGCCCTATCCTTGGTATCAGTGGAAGGAATGGTGCCCCAAGGTCCAGATAAAGGCAAGCAAAGGGCCACATCCGGCCCCCTGGCCACAGTTTGAAGACCAGATGGGCAACAAGGATTTGATGGAAACACAGAGCCGTGACTTGGGAGTGTGCCTGCTTGGGTGCACCTGGCAGAAGGGAGGGGCCAGGAGCACCAGCGGGGGACCCAAGAAGAGGAGAATCCAGGCTGCTCTGTGCAAATCCACTGCACAGAGCAGGTAAGTATAAGATGTTTGTTATTTAAAAAAAAAAAAAAAAACAAACAAAGCTAATCACTAATTACTTAAAAATGTATTCAATATCCACAAATGATGTAAATCCATATTTGTGGGCACCAAATGCCATTGCATCATCACTGTGCTATACAGAACGCACAGCTGTGGGAGGAGCTCATCAGGCTCCACCCACTACAGAAAACTACAGGAGGGAATGGAGACAAGACCAGTCACCCTGCACAAGGAGAGAGAGCAGCAGTGGCACGCACCGCAGCAGCCTAAAAATCAGACTTGCAATATTTGACGGTGCAAGTTAGCACATTGCCACATGTTGAGCTGTTATGCAGCACGTCTCTGTTGACAATGCCATGGGGCTTCCATTTAGAATGAATGGAACTACATTGCACCATGGCAAGTAGTGGGTGGAGCCTTGTGTTACCGAAACACACGCACGCTCCCGCAACACGGCAATGGAAATGTGACCTAAAGTGCAATTTTTTGCATAGAGCAGCCTATTCATTTTAATGGGCTGCCCTACGCGTGACAAAGTCGGCAAAGTAGCCCACATAGCCTTTTGCCGCATTCATTTTTTTTTTACCTTGCTGAGTCTGGAATGCCATTAAAAATGAATGGCCCCGCAAACGCGACACATTGTTTTACCTTAAATGATGCGAATGGAGCCTTGGCACGCCTGAACGCTGCGCTAGAATAGGCTGCTGAACACCAACGAGCACATGGATACATCAGTACAAAAAAAGAAAAAAAAACCACTGTAAAGCCCCGTACACACGGTCGGACTTTTTGCCAACAAACTTCATTTTGAGCAAGTTTGCCAAAAAATCCGACCGTGTGTACGCTCCATCGGACAAACTTTTTTGGTTTTCATCGGACAAAAGTTCGGTCTGCAAACGGACAAACTTTTGGCCAACAAAAGTCCGATGGAGCAAAGTCCGACCGTGTATACAGAAAACCATCGGACTTTTGTCCGATGGACAAAACAAATAATGTTAAAATCAACCAACAATAGCAGAAGTTGACCAAAGGGTGGCGGTAAAGAGCAGAAAAACCACGTGATGTTGGAAAAAGTTTTGGGAAAGTTTGCAGAAAAGTCCTGTGGTGTGTATGCTATGGGTGTGCCCGGCCAACTCCGTTCGGACAAAAATCCACAGAAAAGTCCGATGGAAGTCTGACCGTGTGTACGAGGCTTCAGGCTCTATTCACGCCAATGCATTTTTTCATGCTTTTTGCAGAAACGCGGGGCATTTTTTTAACATGGGTTCCTATGGAACACGCTCACATCAATGCATTTTTGTGCCTCTACGTTTTTTGGAAAGGTTTCAGCGACATTTTTTAAATGCAAAACAGTGCTTTTTTCAGTTCCATAGAGTTTTATGGAGAAGCTGCAGAAAACCATGTAGTGCGTTTTTACCGCGATTTGCGTTTTTAAATCTGCCCAATAACAAATTTTCCCCAAAAAAGCATAAAAACACAAATGGCGGCAAAAAAATGCATCAAAAGCACTGCAAAAAGGTTCAAAAGCAACATGCATATATGTGAATCGAGCCTAACGCTGTTCCAATCTACTGTAAACTCGCCGTTTCGTTAGGCCTGGTCCACATCTATGCAGTTTGCTTTTGATCTGTTTCTGCTGTGCTTTTTGTGGTGCGTTTTATGTTTTTGCACACAGGTTTTGGACGCGTTTTGCCATTTTTATGCTTTTTTTTTAGCCGATTTGTCAGTGGGCAGGTTAAAAACGCATCAAAAACAAACTACATGCTTTTCTGCAGCATCTCCATTGAAGTCTATAGAACCACAAAGCACTGTTTTGCATTTAAAAAAGTCACTAACCCTTTCCAAAAAAGGCAGCGGCTGAAAAAAGCATAGATGTGAATTTGTCCCATAGGAAACCATGTTAAATGGACTGTAGTGCATTTCTGCAAAAAGCACCAAAAAAAACCCCGCATAGGTGTGAACCAGGCCTAACACCTGCGTGCAAGGGTCATAAGGCTAGGTTCACACCTGTGCGAGTGTTTGCTGCTGCGAGACCGCACAAATTCCTGCAGCGGCAACCTCCCGCACAGCAAAAAGGCGGGACTCGTAGGTGCCTTTAATCCTAATGGCACGCCGCCTGCACTGGAAATCGCACCCGCACTGGGAACCGTGCTGTACTCGTGGTTCCCATGCGGGGCTGTGATTTCTAAAGTAGTGCAGGGACTTCTTTCCTGCGTTTCGCAGGGCACGGCAGACCACTTAAAGAAATAGGTTGTCGTGCCCGTGCAAACCGCGGCCCCGCGTATATGTGAACCTAGTCTAAAGCCTCGTACACACGGTCGGACTTCCATCGGACTTTTCCGTGGTTTTTTGTCCGAACGGAGTTGGTCGGGAACACCCATAGCATACACACCACAAAACTTTTCTGCAAACTTTCCCAAAACTTTTTTCAACATCACATGTTTTTCTGCTCTTTTCTGCTCTTTACCGCCACCCTTTGGTCAACTTCTGCTATTGTTGGTTGATTTTAACATTAGTTGTTTTGTCCATCGGACAAAAGTCCGATGGTTTTCTGTACACACGGTCGGACTTTGCTCCATCGGACTTTTGTTGGGCAAAAGTTTGTCCGTTTGCAGACCCAACTTTTGTCCGGTGAAAACAAGAAAAAAGCAAAAAAAGTTTGTCCGATGGAGCGTACACACGGTCGGATTGTTGGTCCAACTTGCTCAAAATGAAGTTTGTTGGCCAAAAGTCTGACCGTGTGTACGGGGCTTAAGGCTCCATTCACACCGTGGCAATTTATAAACACGTGCAAAATCGCGTGTTTTTGCGTGCTTTTTTTTTTTTACGAAAATGTTGCTGTATATTTATCACGTGACCACGGAATAAAGCTTTGGAACTTTCAAAGGAATCCATGGTGTTCTGATGACACATTTTTTTTCACTTTACGAAAAGCAGTGTCGCGTTTGCAGTGCCATTCCTTGGTAATGGCAACGCAAATGTGGTTTTTAGCTGCGCACAAAAACATGCAATAAACACAGTGATTTTTTTTTTTTTTTTATAAAAATGAAAAGCTACACAAGCTACTTTGTAGGGTGGCCTAATAAAATAAACTGGGTGCGCGTCGTGCGAAAAAAAAAAACAACGCGTTTGTAAAGCGCTAAATGTGAATGGGGCCTAATGCATTCTTTTTGCACTGGTCAGAGAAGACTGCATGTCTCCAGCAGCAGGAAGGGGCCCCCTAGCTCCGCACATTCCCAGCAAACTTCATGCGAAGTCTGGCTGCAAAAGATACAGCACAGCCTCGCGCCATCTGATTGGCCTTCACACCCATCCATCAAACGCGTCCCGGAACTGGATTGGCTAAAGCGCACGCCGTCTAGACTGAGCCGCGCCCTCTCTACCCCCGGAACCTGATTGGCCACCTTCCCCATCCTTCAAGCGCGTCCCGGAAGCGGATTGGCTAAGGCGCTCGGTCTAGACTCATCCTCCCCAGGCCGGGGGGGAGGCGGTGCTGCTGCTTTGCTTGCTGCTCCCCCTCTCTCCTCTCCAGCACTTTTCCCTTCCCCTCCCTCCTTCCCCCGGCCGAGATCGAGCAATTGCAAAATGTGCCGAGCTCAGCAATTCTCCACATGCACTAAAAAGAAAAGGAAATACACCCTGACTTGTTTTTTTTTTTTTTTTGGTGCATGAATCTTCCGCAGCACCTCACCCTTCCCTGCACCACACACATCGATCTGCACCCCCCACCCCCACCCCAGGCATGCCCCCACCACCATGCATACAGAATACAAAATTAGAGAAAAGTGAATTGCAATCCACGTACCATGGTGCATGCAAAGTGTGCGGTACGGGGGGGCTTTACATGGCTCGGGTCGGTGGTGGCTTCATTTTTCTCACACCTTTTACAACAGTCTGCAAAGTTGGCAGCAGCCCGGAAGGAGGAGGAGAAGGCTGGGCACGGGCACTTCCTCTGGGTGGCCGGTGGGGGGCGCTCTGCTCTGCCTTGGATGGATTAGCATTTATTTTAGGCCGGCTGATCCGGGATGGAGGAGGGGGGAGGGAAGGCGGAGGGCACTTTGTACAAGTTGCAATCTCTCCCTTCTGTTTCCGCAATCGCTGCAATTTGCATAGTTGCAGGGATCAGCCAATGGGAGACCGGGGCAAGGTTCCCTGGGGAGGGAAGGAGGGGCAGAGGCACAGGGAGGGGTGCAGTGTGCTCAGAGCTGCAGGCTGGACATTGCTTCAGTCCCTTCTCCTCTCCATAGACAGCCAATGGCACTCCGGGGGCAGCTGATATTTCAGTTCTAGATGGGCTCAGGCAGGATTTGGGTGGGTCAAAGTGGACCCAAAACTTTTTTTTTTCTGTAGGTTAAGGAAGGGTTAAAAATAAATGCACCCTACGACCGCATTTGCAAGGAAGGGTTAAAAATAAATGCACCCTACGACCGCATTTGCAAGGAAGGGTTAAAAATAAATGCACCCTACGACCGCATTTGCAAGGAAGGGTTAAAAATAAATGCACCCTACGACCGCATTTGCAAGGAAGGGTTAAAAATAAATGCACCCTACGACCGCATTTGCAAGGAAGGGTTACAAATAAATGCACCCTATGGCCGCATTTGCAAGGAAGGGTTAAAAATAAATGAACCTTATGGCCGCATTTGCAAGGAAGGGTTAAAAATAAATGTACCCTAAGGCCGTAATTGCACTTGCGCGACGCACCACTTTTTTTTAGCACATGCATTTACTTGAATGGGCTTCCGTGTGCATGACAAACGCGCCAAAGTAGCTTCCGCGCTTTTTTTTTTTTGCAGGTTTAAGAAGGGTTAACAATAAACACACTCTAAGGCCGCATTTGCAAGGAAGGGTTAAAAATAAATGTACCCTTAGACCGTTATTGCACCTGTGCGACGCAGTCCTTTTTTTTAGCACATGCATTTACTTGAAAGGGCTTCCGTGTGCATGACAAACGCGCCAAAGTAGCTTCTGCACCTTTTTTTTTGCAGATAGGCCCCTTTCACACTGAGGCGTTGAAAATACATTTTTTACCGCGTTTTTACCGCGTTCGCGGTAAAAATAGCGCTAACACGTATGCGTGTTTACCGCGTTCGCGCTAAAAATAGCGTGAACGCGGTAAAAACGCGTTAAAAACGCATATGCGTTGGCGTTATTTTTTTAAATAACGTTAATGCCTATGCGTTTTTACCGCGTTTTTACCGCGGTTCCCATTCATTTCAATGGGGATAGGCGTTTTTACAGCGCTATTTTATGCGCCCTAAAGTTGCTCTAAAAAAGCTGTTTGCAGGATTTTTTTCAATGCCCAGCCAGCACAACACCTCAATGTGAAAGCCCTCAGAGATTTCAGATTGAGAATGCTGGGGCAGGATTATTTCAGGCGTTATTACAGCGCTATTTTTACGGCGAAAACACGGTAAAAACGCCTCAGTGTGAAAGGGGCCTAAAGGGGCTGTAAAGGTAATGCATCCTATGCATTAAGGTGAAAAAACATCCGGCAGTACCGCCCCCCCCCCCCCCGAGCCCCCATTATATTTACCTTACCGCTCGAAAGCACCCTATGGCCATATTTGCAATGAATGGTTAACAATAAATGTACCCAAAGACCACAAGGAAGGGTTTAAAAACAAATGCACCCTAAGAACGCATTTGCAAGGAAAAGGGTTTAAAAATAAATGCACCCTTAGACTGCATTTGTAAGGAAGGGTTAAAAATAAATGCACTCTAAGAGCGTTATCGCACCTGTGCGACGCATCACTGTTTTTTAGCACATGCATTTACTTGAATGGGCTTCCATGTGCATGACAAACGCGCCAAAGTAGCTTCTACACATTTTTTTTTTTTTGCAGGTTAAGGAAGGGTTTAAAATAAATGCACCCTAAGGCTGTTATCGCACCTGCGCGCTGCATCACATTTGTTTAGCACATGCATTTACTTGAATGGGCTTCCGTATGCTTGACAAACGTGCCAAGGTAGCATGTTTTTTTTTTTTTGCAGGTTAAGGAAGGATTAAAAATAAATGCACCCTAAGACCGCATTTGCAAGGAAGGGTTAAAAATAAAGGCACTTTAAGGCCGTAATCGCGCCTGTGTGACGTATCACTGTTTTTTAGCACATACATTTACCTGAATGGGCTTTAGTATGTGTGACAAATGTGCCAAAGTAGCTTCTGCACCTTTTATTTTGCAAGTTAAGGAAGGGTTAAAAATAAGTACACTCTAAGACCACATTTGAAAAGAAGGGTTTAAAAATAAATGCATCCTAAGACCGCATTCCCAAGGAAGGGTTAAAAATAAATGCACCCTAATGCCGTTATGGAACTAGTGCAATGCATCACTTTTTTTATAGCACATGCATTTACTTGAATGGGCTTCCGTATGCGTGACAAACGCGCCAAGGTAGCTTCTGCACTTTATTTATTTTTTGCAGGTTAAGGAAGGGTTAAAAATAAATGCACCCCGGCAACATTTGCAAGGAAGGGTTAAAAATAAATGCACCCTTAGGCCCCTTTCACACGGGGCGGATCCGTGCAGATCCGCCCCGTGAAGCTCCGCTTGCTCAGCGGGGATCGCTCCGTTGATCCCCGCTGAGCCGACGGATGACTGGGCGGTCCCCGCACACTGTGCAGGGACCGCCCTGTCAGAGCGCCGCTCTCCCCTATGGGGAATCGGATGACGACGGACCGTAGAGTCCGTTGTCATCCGATCCGCTCCGCCGACGGAAGGAAAAATAGGGTTTTCCTCCGTCACACTTTGGCGGAGCGGAGCGGGTCGGATGTCAGCGGACATGTCTCCGCTGACATCCGTGCCTCCATAGGGGTACATGGAGGATCCGTTTCAGGTCCGCCTAAAAAACTGACAGGCGGACCTGAACGGACCTCCGTGTGAAAGAGCCCCCGTTATCGCACCTGCGCGACGCATCACTTTTTTTAGTACATGCATTTACTTGAATGGGCTTTCGTATGCTTGACAAATGCGTAAAGGTAGCTTCTGCACTTTTTTTTGCAGGTTAAAGAAGGGTTAAAAATAAATGCACCCTAAGGCCGCATTTGCAAGGAAGGGTTAAAAATAAATGCACCCTAAGACCGCATTTGCAAGGAAGGGTTCAAAATAAAGACACTCTAAGGCCGTAATTGCGCATGCGTAATGCATCACTGTTTTTTAGTACATGCATTTACCTGTATGGGCTTTCGTATGCGTGGCAAATGCGCCAAAGTAGCTGCTGCACCTTTTTTTTGCAGGTTAAGGAAGGGTTAAAAATAAATGCAACCCTAAGGCTGCATTTGCACCCGTGGAGGGAGATTTCTGCAGCATATTTGGTAAGTACAGAATCACAGTATATATAAAATAATATGCAAAGTGGTTGGAGGGAAGCTTCAGAATGGCAAAGATATTTTTATTCCAAACTATGTGAGCAGACGGCAGTTCCTCCCTAAAGGACAAGTTCAAGTATATCTACAGCCAAAACTTTTTTTGTTCATTTTGGATAGCCGGGGAGGGTGAAAACCTTTGGCAGTTTTTTTTTTGCCATCTGCCTCTCAGCCCCCAAAACTGGGACACAGACATCAATACAAACCTGACAGCTGTTTCGTTGTTCCAATATTCACCACCAATCTATCTAAATAAAAAAAAAGAGTTATATATATATATATATATATATATATATATATATATATATATATATATATATATATATAACAGTACTCCTCCCCAGCTTCTTAAATCCAATAGGCAAAACCATTGCCTCCATAAGTGCCTACCTACCTCCTTGGACTGTGGTCACCTCCTGTGTTGTCCATTCTGCAAAGTGAGCTTGTTACTTATATTCAACATGGGGGAAAATACAGCTGTGGCAATAAGGACTCATTCACGTGGGGGGGGGCATGGGGCGGTGTGGCAAAAAGAGGTGGTTGAGCCAGTGGCTTTACCCCCTCCTGACCGCCCATGTGTGGGGGGGGGGACGCGCCGCTGATCCCCACTGAGCAGGCGGATGACAGGTCCGTGTCCGCTCACTGTGCAGAGCGGACACAGTCCCGCTCTCCTCTATGGAGAAATCGGATTGGAAATGGACCGCCTGTCCGATCTGCCAGATAGATGGAAAATAGGACCACCATCCGTCTGGCTTTTGCGTGCAGGATCGGATCGGATCGCATGGCGGCGGGTGTCAGCTGACGTCCGCAGCTCCATAGAGGAGACTGCAAAGTCCAATGAGGTCCACCTGATAAAACGGACAGGCAGACCTGATCCGAAAGCCCTTGTGAAAGGTCCCTAAAAGATGAAGTGATTGTAAACCTCAGACATGAAATATGAACAAAGCATATCCCTTTATAGTGTGTCGCAAATTAAAAGCACAAAGCGTGGCTTCTTTCTCTTCCAGTTTCCCCCCGGGGTTGAAGTGAGCAGGGTTGGCTGCCAACAAGGAATGCACCTTCATTGCCATCAAGCCGAATGGTGTCCAGAGAGGACTCATCAGAGATATCCTCAAACTCTTCTAGCAGTAGGTCTTCCAATTGGTGGCCATGAAGTTTCAGCAAGCCAGTAAAGAGCACCTTTAACGCCACTACATTGACCTGAAGGACCGTTCCTTCTACAATGGACTGGTACCATCAGGGGAGACTTCTGCACACGGGTTGGAAGGAACATTTGTCACGGCAGCGACTCGGTGGAAAGTGTCAAGAAAGCGATTGCCTTGTGGTTCAAAGACAATGAAATGGTTGAATACAACTGTGCCCATCAGTGGCTGTACGAGAACTGAGCTGCCCTCCGCTGGTCACCCAGTTGTCTCCGTTAACTGCTCCTCAAAGTTTTAATAACCAGCAATTGCCTCTCTACCATGTCATGTTCTGGCAGTTCACAGTGACATCACAGCACTTATTAATCCTTAAAACTTAAAAAAAAAGCACTAAGTGTAATTTCTGTCTGCTGTTTTGTTCCTCTGCTATCAGCATTAATCACTTCTAAAAAGTTTTCCTGACACCAAGAGAAAAATGGTGACAGGGAAGGATTTCCAGCTGACTGACAGCCTCGGCTCTGTTCTTGTGTGCTGTGTGGATGGGGAGTGTGTCTCTTCCCAGGGCTGCTGTTAGAAATCACGGGGCCCCATACAGCCTACCTGGCAGGCCCCCCCCCAATATATCAAGATCATATTTTCACAAAAAATACACTAAAATCATTATTAGTGGACACAAACATAACGGAAAACCTGTGTGAATTAGCCCTATTTTATTTGTTTTTTACATAAAAAAAAATAATATTCACAGTGACAAGGGGGCACACGGGGGGTGGGGGGTGGGGGTCAGAAGCAGGCAGAACAGGGAGGGAAATCAGTGTCGGGGAAGAAATTACAGGAATGATGCCCTGTGTCTGTGTCTCTCCCTGCAGCAGCTGAAACCCGGCAGGAGGGGGAGAAACTGTCTTTCAACTGCTGCAGAGAGCTGCACAGGGCATCCTTCTGTAACAGCCCCTCCGCCAAACCACACAAATTCCTCCTGCTGTTTGGGCCCCCCTGTGTGCCCGGGCCCCCTACAGGAGGACTGCTGGTTCCCCCCCTATCAGCGGCCCTGTGTCACGTACCTGATGGTAGTGAGCCCGAATTGCAGGGGACGGCCTCCCTTACGGCTCCCACTCCCGGCCCCCTGGTAAGGTAACAGTTGGCACAGGAGTAAGGAGTGGCACGGGTATGGTCTCAGATCAGGGTTTAGCACACAACGCTGTAGAGCAGACAGCAGGGACTGTCTGTAAATGACAGGTTTAAATAGTCTCTCTGGCGCCACCCGCTGGACGCATGCGCGAACGGAGACCAGGAAGTCCGGGGCGCCTGTTTCTGGCAGGATCTCCATGACATTGCCCCCCCCCAAGGGGCAGCCTCCGGATGCCCATCCGGGCAAACTTTTCAGGGTGAGACCTTTTAAAGGACTGTACCAGACTCTTAGCGTGGATGTTCCCCTCAGGCTCCCAAGAATTCTCTTCGGGTCCATACCCCTTCCACTTTATCAAAAACTGGTTCTGGTTCCTTCTCTTCCTGTAATCCAGGATAGCCTCTACTTCAAACTCCTCTTCCCCGTCTATAATAACAGGGTCAGGGGTAACAGAGCTTCGGCCAGGAAAGGGATTGGAAATAGATGGTTTCAACAGTGACACATGGAATACTGGGTGGATCTTCAGTGAATCCGGGAGTTCCAGTTCAAAAGCCACTTCATTGATTTTCCTTTTAACCGGAAAAGGTCCTAGGAACTTGGGACCCAATTTCTTTGAAGGGCATGCCATCCTCAAGTTCACTGTAGACAGCCACACCAGGTCACCGGGTACCAGTACCAACTCACCCCGTCTCTTCTTGTCAAAAGTTAATTTGTTGTGTTCCTGGGTCCTGGTCATAGTTTCCTGCAAAAGTTGGTTATTGGTGGAAAAGAAATTTATTTTCTCCTGTACTGCTGGCACCGCACATTCGGGAAGAGAATTGGGTAGGAATGAAGGGTGAAAACCAAAGTTGGCAAAGAACGGGGTCTGCTTGGTGGCGGAGTGGATGGAGTTGTTGTAGGCGAATTCGGCCAAAGGAAGCAGGGAAATCCAATTATCTTGTGTAAAAGAGGAGAAGCAGCGCAGGTACTGCTCCAGAGTTTGGTTAGTCCTCTCAGTCTGTCCATTGGTCTGGGGGTGATAGGCGGAAGAGAATGACAGTTCTATATCCAAGGCCTTACAGAGGGACCTCCAGAAGCGGGAGGTGAACTGTACCCCTCGATCTGAAACAATGTTGGCTGGTACCCCGTGGAGTCTGACGATTTCCTTGATAAATGCCTGTGCTGTTTCAGGGGCAGAGGGAGTGCCTTTCATCGGAATAAAGTGTGCCATTTTGGACAGACGATCGACTATCACAAAGATAGTGGTATGATCTTCTGCTGGAGGTAACTCGACAATGAAGTCTATGGATAACATCCTCCATGGTCTGTCTGGAACAGGCAAAGGTCTTAATAAGCCCCAGGCCTTGGTTCTATGAGTCTTGTTCCTGATGCAGGTAGTGCAGGACTCCACAAATTCTTTACAATCTTCCCGTAATTGAGGCCACCAAAAGGTACGCTGTACCAAGTCGGTGGTCTTCGCTATGCCAAAGTGCCCGGCTAATGCATGGTCGTGGCAGAGTTCCAGGACAGATACTCGTAGATCCTCGGGGATATAGATCTTGTCCTTATGCCAGAGCAACCCGTCCTTAACCTGCAGTTCCAATTCAGGAGAGGGCAACTGCCCTGCGGAGGCTTGTTTAAGTCTGGAGAGCAGGTTTTCCTGAAGCAAGAGGAAATTCCCAGGGGCAAGGATGGTATCCGGAAGAGAAACTTCTTTGGGTTTGTGAAACATCCGAGACAAGGCGTCAGGCTTAGTGTTCTTGGAGCCTGGACGATACGTGACATGGAACGAAAACCTGGAGAAAAAGAGCGCCCATCTGGCCTGTCGTGGTTTCAGTCTCTTTGCGGATCTCAGATATTCCAGGTTCTTATGGTCAGTAAATATCAGAATTGGATGGGCAGCTCCCTCCAGCAGATAGCGCCATTCTTCTAGCGCAGACTTAATCGCCAGCAACTCCCGATCCCCCACATCGTAGTTCCTCTCTGCTGTTGACAACTTGCGTGAGAAGAAGGCCACTGGGTGCAGCAGGGCCTTGGTTCCTTGTCTCTGGGACAATATTGCCCCTACAGCGATTTCGGATGCGTCTACCTCGAGGACGAATGGCAAAGAGGAATCCGGATGCTTTAAGACGGAGGCAGAGGTAAAAAGTCCCTTAAGGGCCTCAAAGGCCTTTTGGGCCTCGGAGGACCAATGGAAGCGGTTCCCCTGTTGGGTTAATTGAGTGATTGGTGCAATGATGGCCGAGAATCCTCTGATGAACTTGCGGTAAAAATTAGCAAAACCGACAAAACGTTGGATTCCCTTCTTGTCTGTAGGGACTGGCCAGTCTAGGATTGCAGCAATCTTCTGGGGGTCCATCTCGATGCCCTCACTGGAGATGATTAATCCCAAGAATGGTATACTTCCCTGCTCGAACGCACATTTTTCGGCTTTCGCATATAGGCCATGTTGTCGAAGCCGGGCTAACACACTCTTGACATGTCTGCGATGGGATTCGAGGGAGGAAGAGAAAATTAATATGTTGTCTAGATAGACGATAACAAATAAGTCCAGAAAGTCCCGAAGGGCATCATTAATGAAGTATTGAAACGTGGCGGGGGCATTGCACAACCCGAAAGGCATCACCAAATACTCGAAGTGCCCAAATCGAGTACGGAAAGCAGTCTTCCACTCATCTCCGTCCCTGATGCGGACCAAATTATAGGCTCCACGGAGATCAAGCTTGGTGAAGACATTGGCAGCCCTCAGTCTCTGGAATAACTCTGGCATCAAAGGAAGGGGATAACGGTTCTTCACCGTAATTTTATTTAATTCGCGGTAATCCACGCAAGGACGAAGGGTATGGTCCTTTTTCTCGACGAAAAAGATGCCCGCGCCTGCTGGAGACGTGGATGGGCGAATAAACCCCTTCTTCAGGTTCTCGTCAACGTATTCCCTTAGTGCCCCCTGTTCAACCTCTGTCAACGGAAAAATCCTTCCAAATGGGATTTCAGCCCCAGGTAATAGTTCAATGGGGCAGTCGTAGGCTCGATGGGGTGGTAGAACCTCCGCCCGTTGTTTACTGAATACATCCAGGTACTCATGATAGACTTCTGGAATAGACTGACGTAATTCAGCTTCTGAATCCAGGCAGAGCAGGTTAGACGGCCCATGAGGGGCGTGAGAGCCACAGAACTGCTGGCAGTAAGGTGACAAAAAGGTGACTTCCCCTGTGGCCCAGTTGATGGCAGGATTGTGAGCTTGCAGCCAGGGCATACCGAGGATCACAGGGAATAATGGAGAAGAGATGATGTCCATACGTAACAGTTCGTGGTGGGAGCTGGAAATGACAGCAGAAATAGGAGCAGTCTCTAGAACTACAGGGCCGGATTTAATAGCAGACCCATCAGCCAGGTGAACAGAGAGTCCATGGGTCTTGGGAAGGAGAGGAATCCGATGTTTAGCAGCGAATGAAGAGTCCATGAAACAACTGCAGGCCCCAGAATCAATAATGGCGGGGGTTGGTAGGGTCTTTCCTGAAAGCTGCAATGAGACTGAAAGGGCCAGGTGAGATGCGGTCTTGGCTATAGGACCCGTGTATTCAGGAATCATAGAGAGACATTTACGTAGCTTCAGAGGGCAGTTCCTAACGTAATGTCCGGGCCCTCCGCAATACAGACACAGATTGTTCATCCGACGACGTTGTCGCTCCTCCGGGGTAAGGGAAGGACGAAGAACCCCAAGCTGCATGGGCTCAGGTGCGTTGGGTGCGGAAGCTGGTGATGCAGCGGGTACTGTGTGCAGGTGACTTGGAGCCCTTGGGAGCATCCAGGTTGGGTGAGAAAACCCTGTAGCTCTCTCAGCCCTTCGTTCTCTTAGGCGTCGATCGATCTGTATGGTTAAATCGATCAACGCATTCAAAGTCTGTGGCACCCCAACTCTAGCCAGCTCATCTTTCAGAGAATCAGAGAGTCCCATGCGAAACTGGTGACGGAGAGCGGCATCGTTCCAGTCTGTATCTGCACTCCACCGCCTAAACTCGGCCACGTAGTCCTCTGCCGCCCTGCGTCCCTGCTGAAGGGTACGCAAAGCCGCTTCTGCAGTTGCTGAAAGCTGGGGATCCTCGTATAGCTGAGCCATAGCGTCAAAGAAGGAGGCAAGGTTGGTCAGAACTATGTCCTTTCGTTCCAGGAGACGGTGGGCCCAGGCTTGGGGGTCCCCGGTAAGCAGGGAAACCACAAAGCCCACTTTAGTGATTTCCAGAGCGAAGGTTCGTGGCTGGAGGGTGAAGTATAGTTCGCAGGAGTTGCGAAAAGCCCTAAAGCTACTTCGATTTCCGGAAAATCTTTCGGGTGCAGGGACCCTAGGTTCTGGAGGAAGCATTACCATTGTTTGGGTTGGCTCAGTCCCAGAGTAAGAGGTGGAAGCATGGGGAAATCCTTGGGTTCCGGTAGCGTTGGGAAGAACCAGTAACCGTTCTTCCAGCCGGGTGTAGTTTTGTTGAAGGTCCTTGACTGCTTCGGTTAGATCTGTCAGATGCTGACACAGATCTTCCATAGGGGAGGCTCCCTGCTCAGGCTCAGGCATGGCTGTCTGCTACTGTCACGTACCTGATGGTAGTGAGCCCGAATTGCAGGGGACGGCCTCCCTTACGGCTCCCACTCCCGGCCCCCTGGTAAGGTAACAGTTGGCACAGGAGTAAGGAGTGGCACGGGTATGGTCTCAGATCAGGGTTTAGCACACAACGCTGTAGAGCAGACAGCAGGGACTGTCTGTAAATGACAGGTTTAAATAGTCTCTCTGGCGCCACCCGCTGGACGCACGCGCGAACGGAGACCAGGAAGTCCGGGGCGCCTGTTTCTGGCAGGATCTCCATGACACCCTGTCTCTTCCCACCAATCAGCTCTCAGAGCTTTCCTCACTAAGCTCTCTGCCCCCTTTTTTCTGAAAGCTCAGACAAGCTGTATACATTCTGGAAATTGAGCAGATGTAGAGGAGTGAACACTGCAGATAAACAGGTACAACTTATGTAGGAGTATTTGTTTAACCCCCTTTCAGGCTCGGGGTGAGTTTTTAATGCTAAGAGCAGTAACCCCAAGCCACACTCGGGCTGCATCGCAATATCCAGGGGAAGATACTTACCTTGTCCCCTGGATCCTGCGATGTCTCCCCGCAGTATGTGCGAGCCGTCTCCTCGCTCGATCCACACTCGATCGCTCGATCCACACTGCCGAGCTCCGTTCCCTGCAACGTTGCGGCGCACGGGGGCGGAATTCGGCGCCAAATTCAAAACGTGAAAAACACAGTATAGATACAGAACACTGTAATCTTACAGATTACAGTACTGCATCACATAATTATACACCCCTTTGTCCCTAGTGGTCTGTCCAGTGTACTGCATGCAGTTTTATATAATAAAAACTGTTCTTTCTGCCTGGAGATTGTCCATAGCAACCAAAAAGTGTCCCTTTATGTCAAAAGTGGTTTTAGACCAGCTAGAAAACAGCGATAATGAATTAGAATCACTCGCAGAATTGAGCGATAGCGATTTGTGGGGAAATTCGTCATCAAACACTAAATCTAATGACAGCGACAATTCTGCATCTGAGCAAATTTCAGTGTTTTTGATTTGATTACATTATTGAATAATTTTTATTATAATTACATTAGTATTTGTTATAATTATTTATAGTTATTTATTATATTATAATTTATGATTTTGTGTTTCAAACTTTATCATACCCGGGATGTCTTCTAGACTCTGGTTTGGTCAGGTTTAAGTGAGTAATTACTAAGAATTGCAGGCCTGCAATACATAACACCAAATCTCCATGCAAAATAATTGTACCGCTTTTGGTACATAATTCCAGACAGAATCATACCGCCAGGGAGGTTAATCTCCTTGTATCACCTGAGGCCAGTCACTTAAAGTGGAGCTCCACCCAGGGCCGATCCTAGACAGGGTGCGAGGGGTGCAGTTCACCCAGGCGCCACAGAGGTGGGGGCGCTCAAGCACCAGAGTGCTCCCCTCCCTCCTCCTTCTTGCTGGTATTCAGAGGCCGCTCACCGCCGCTGCTATTTTATCCCGCCCAAGCCCTTCCCCCATCCATCCTCCAGTCAAAGGAGATCGGAGCGGGTGCCCTGGGCGGAGAGTAAGAGGGGGCGGATTTCTCCCCCTCCCTCTGCGCATAATATTAGAGCCTTGCATTGCCTTGGCCACCCAAACTGCTCCCTCCCCCTGCATCCTCATTGGCAGGGAGGAGAGCGACTTCAGGAAGGGCTCCACCAGCGGGGGGGGGGACAAGCTCAGTAACCGTGGAAAAACAGACTGATTTCTTCCGTCCGTAGGACAGGAGAATCAGTCTGTAAATTCTGAGACGACTGGTGGCTGCAGCTCTGTAAAGTGTCTGTGACAGTGACACTTACACAGCCCAGCGAACACACCCCCCCCCCTCCTCACTGACGGGAGATCAGTGAGGAATACAGCTCCTCCCACCTCTGCTCCTCCAGTGACTTCCCGCCCGCCCACACTATCCCCCGCATACAGCTGTATCTCGAGAGAGGATGTGTGGGCGGGAAATATGAAAACAGCAGCTGCAGATTCCTCTGTGAGACTGAAGGATTTCTGCTTCCAGCCTGGAAATGTGAGTGAGTGTGGAGGGACTATTTTCTTATTTTCGGGCACATGTACATCAAGCCGCCCCACTATTCTATTAGTCCCGGCTGGCGGAGTGATATTGCAATTCTCCGTTCGGCTCCCGGCTGCAATCCTCAGGAGATGTGAAGAAGTTGAGGGCTGACAGAGAAGAGCAGGAGGACAGCGTGGCTGCACTGAACACAGTGAGTGGGGATTAGAGGATAGAATACTCACTGTGTCCTATTATGTATTTCACAGCACAGCAGGTTATCAGCATTTCAATTATCACACAGGTAGCAGTAGCACTGTAAGCAGGAGCTCTATCATGTCTCTATCATGTCTCTATCATGTCTCTATCATGTCTCTATCATGTCTCTATCATGTCTCTATCATGTCTCTATCATGTCTCTATCATGTCTCCATGTCACATTGCTTTTGGGTGCTGACTTTGTTATGCCTGTTAACTTATTGCTGTACTTACTGTATGTAACAGCCATAACAAAGTCAGCACCCAAAAGCAATGTGACATAGCGACATGATAGAGACATGATAGAGCACCTGCTTACAGTGCTGCCTGTGTGATAATTGTAATGCTGATGATAGTAAGAAACGGTGTAATGCTAATTTACACTTCATTTTAACTGCTTCCTGTCCAGCGATGTATCAGTACGTCGCTGGATTGGAAGGGTGATATCTTGGTCATCACTACAGTAAAGATCAAGATACCATTTTTTAACACCAGGAATTCTGCACAAAGTAAAAGTAATCCTAGTGGCTAAGAAGCCCCTGTATTACTTTTACAGGCAGTGGAAGGGGGTTTCACCACCACCTTTACTGCTTTTAAGATGTGACCATTAGCATCTGGTTACTGGGACACAGTGAGAGGGATGGATGTCATTCCGCCCACCGTGTGATGTCAGAAACTGGAAGTGATGAGGATTTTATCACTTTCGGTTTCGGGCTCATTTAATGAAACCATTACCGGCTTGAACAAGTATCTGATCAAACTGATCTCGGTTTGATCTTATGCTTTGGAGGCCAGAGGACAAATATGGGGTCTAAAAGACCCCAGATCCCTCCATAAAGAGGACAGGTCATGGCCCATGCTATCACAAGGGATGTTGTTCATCTCTTGTGAAAGCAAAAATGAAAAAAAAAATGTAAAGATACAGTGTAAGATTTGTTTTTCTGTGTAATAAAATAAATAAAATACAATTTAAAAGAAATTTAAACTGCCCCCACTCCTTCATGCTTATTAATTGCAAATGCATGCGGTGGCTCCGCACACATATGTAAATCGCTTCAAGCCGGGGCCAGGGGTGGGGTCAAGGGCATGGTTGAAGGGGGCCCCGTCAGGTAGGCTGTACAGTGCCCCATGATTTCTAACAGCGGCCCTGCCCATTTGTCTCCCCCCCCCCCCTCCTGTTCTTTCAAGACATTCACTAACTTTCACTTTCAGTTAGGCTGGTAATATACAGTACAAATTTCTTTCCAGCAACCACAGATTGCAGGAAAGAAACTTGCATGATTCCCCCATGCAGTCTCTGACCATCTCCTGTACTATATCCGCAGTCTCTGACCATCTCCTGTAATATGTCTGCAGTCTCTGACCGTCTCCTGTATTATATCTGCAGTCTCTGACTGTCTCCTGTAATATGTCTGCACTCTCTGACCATCTCCTGTAATATTCTGCACTCTCTGATCATCTCCTGTATTATTTCTGCAGTCTCTGACCATCTCCTGTAATATGTCTGCAGTCTCTGACCATCTCCTGTAGTATGTCTGCAGTCTCTGACCGTCTCCTGTAGTATGTCTGCACTCTCTGACTGTCTCCTGTAATATGTCTGCACTCTCTGACCGTCTCCTGTAATATGTCTGCACTCTCTGATCGTCTCCTGTAATATGTCTGCACTCTCTGACCGTCTCTTGTATCATGTCTGCACTCTCTGACCGTCACCTGTAATATGTCTGCAGTCTCTGACCATCTCCTGTAATATGTCTGCAGTCTCTGACCATCTCCTGTAATATGTCTGCACTCTCTGACCATCTCCTGTAATATGTCTGCACGCTCTGACCGTCTCGTGTAATATGTTTGCACTCTTTGACTGTCTCTTGTGTCATGTCTGCACTCTCTGACCGTCACCTGTAATATGTCTGCACTCCCTGACTGTCTCTTGTACTATGTCTGGGGGCTCTTCCTAACAGACTCTCTAACATAAGCCCTCTTTGTGTGCAGCAGAGAGACTCTCCTCCAGGTCTCATTATTGTACGCTCTTCCTGTATTTTCTTTATTGTTAAAGGATCATGGGAGGATCCTAGGGTAACGACGACTTCTTAGGGGAGCATCTCTGTGTTTGAGTCGTTGCCAAAGAAACATGTGTAAGGGGAGGGGTTTGTAAGATGACCACGCCCACGTGGGGGGCGCCAGAAATATTTCTGCACCCAGGCGTCTGTGACCCTAGGATCGGCCCTGGCTCCACCCTAAAGTGGAACTTCCACTCATCAGATTCCTCCCCGCCTCCGGTGCCACAATTGGCACCTTTCGGGGGGGGGGGGGGGTACAGGATACCTGTCAAAGACAGGTATCCTTTCCCACTTACTGGAGTCTGGCTGCGGCGGTGAAGTCACGTGAGGCTCCCTCCTCCTCCTCCCCTGGCCGCTGGGCTAATAGGAGAGAGGAGCGGGGCCTCGCGCATGCGCAGTAGGGTTCCCGGCGTCACTGCCGGGTTCCCTTACTCGCAATGGCGACGGCAGCACCCGACAGCTGATGTGAAACATCAGCTGCGGTGCTGACATCGAGGGACACCAGGACAGGTAAGTCTCCATTTAGTAAAAGCCAGCAGCTGCAGTATTTGTAGCTGCTGGCTTTTATTTTTTATTTTTTTGCCCGGGGTTGCCTGGAACACCCCTTTAACTGGGTATATGTGAGGGTTTTACAACCACTTTAACATAGGTGTGCACAGCCTATAGCATTAGGGTGTGCACCTTGAAGCTCAAACACATGCATGTGTATATATACTGATGGTGTCAGTAGAGCAGTGGATGGCGCCAGTCGGGCAGAGATTGGTGTCAGTAGGGAAGTGGATGGTGTCAGTAGTTTTTGTTTTTATTATTTTTGACTTTTTTTTTTTACAATATTTGTAGGTGCCCCGTTAGGGAGCTTTGATGAAATATCCGGGGTTTAAACAGGGGGAATATGCACAGTGATTAGGGTGTGCCCAGGCACACCTGGCAGTCCCTGTGCGCACTTTAACATGCAATTGAATCGTTTGGGGTCTTACACATGCTATGGCCACGACACTTTGCAAAAATGCTATCCCCTGCCACCTTCAGCGGACGGTGGTGCCGCCAAAAGTGACCCATGCAGGTGACCAATATTTAAATCGAAAATCCCCAAACAGCTATTAAAAAAACCTACAAAAAACAGGTATTCAGGAGGTGTCAGGACCGCCTCCTGAATGCCCGGCAGCCGCTGCTCTACCAAGTCACTGTAAATCAATTTTCAGAGGGGTGGCAAAGGGTTGCTGCTGGTGTGAACAAGCCCAAAGGGACATATATAAAAAGCAGCAAATTTGGCATTCACCGAACATTAAAGCAGAGCTCCGCTGTAAAAAAAATATTAAAATCCAGCAGCTACAAATACTGCAGCTGCTGACTTTTAATAAATGGGCACTTACCTGTCCTGGAGTCCAGCGACGTCGGCAGCAGAAGACGAACAATCGCCCGTCTCTCGGCTGCCCCCACCTCCATCCTCGGTGAGGGAATCAGGAAGTGAAGCGTTGCGGCTTCACTGCCCGGTTCCCTATGGCGCATGCGTGAGTCGCGCTGTGCGTCCTCACTGGTCCCCACTGTGTTCTGGGAGCCGAGTGTGCCCAGAACACAACGGGGGGGGGGGGGGGTAACTGACGAACTACCCGTAGTTTCCTGCAGAGTTTACGCCCAGAAGTAGGTGCAAATTTCTGCACCCCCTCCCCCCTGAAAGGTGCCAATTGTGGCACTGGAGGGGGGGAGGGAGCGGATGTTCCACTTTAGGGTGGAGCTCTACTTTAACTGCAGGCAGGGCCATCTTTAACCACTAGAGGTCCGCGCTATAGCTGAATGACGGCTACAGCGCGGACCTAGAATGCCGGGAGGACATCAATTGACGTCCGCCGCTTTCCTCGTCCCTGAGCGCGCATCGGGGAAGTTCCGTGCCCGCCGCGTCACACGGGTGCCGATGCGCGTGCCTGGCGGCCGCGATGTCCGCCAGGTACCCGCGATCGGCATTTACAGAGCCAGGGACATGGATCTCTGTGTGTAAACACAGAGATCCACGTCCTGTCATGGAGAGGAGACCGATGGTGTGTCCCTTGTACATAGGGACAACCATCGGTCACCTCCCCTAGTCAGTCCCCTCCCCCCACAGTAAGAATCACTCCCCTAGGCACACTTTACCCTTTCAGCGCCCCTAGTGGTTAACCCCTTCACTGCCAGTGTCATTTTTACAGTAACCAGTGCATTTTTTATAGTACTGATCGCTGTAAAAATGACAATGGTCCCAAAATGGTGTCAAAAGTGTCCGATGTGTCCGCCATAATGTCGCAGTCACAATAAAAATCGCTGATCACCGCCATTACTAGTAAAATAAAATTATTAATAAAAATGCTATAAAACTATCCCCTATTTTGTAGACACTATAACTTTTGCGAAAACCAATCAATAAACGCTTATTGCGATTTTTTTTTACCAAAAATATGTAGAAGAATACGTATCGGCCTAAACTGAGGAAAAAAATATATATATTTTTTTAAAATGGGGATATTTATTATAGCAAAAAAGTAAAAAATATAGTGTTTTTTTCAAAATTGTCGCTCTTTTTTTGTGTATAGCACAAAAAATAAAAACCACAAAGATGATCAAATACCACCAAAATAAACCTCTATTTGTGGGAAAAAAAGACGTCAATTTTGTTTGGAAGCCACGTCGCACAACCGCGCAATTGTCATTCAAAGCGTGACAGTGCTGAAAGCTGAAAATTGGACTGGGCAGGAAGGGGGTTTAAGTACCCAGTAAGCAAGTGGTTAATATTGATTGGACCCTGGGCAAAAACTTTCTTGAGCCCCCTCCCCCGAATCCACTTATCAACTATTTGCAGGCAGGGCGGGCTCAAGGGGCAGCTGCTTTGGGCCCCACAATAATGACTGGGCCTGGGGCAGCTGCCCCTTTAGCCCTATGTTAACGATGGCCCTGACTGCAGGTGAATCCTTCTAGTCCGTGTGTTTTAAATGACAGTGATTGATTCACCACCAAAGAATGTTCGGTCAAAGTCACATTCACTGCTTTATAAATAAGCCCCAGGTCTCAGATAGATGACCCTTGGAATGACATTAGGTCTTACCACAAAATTAATACTATTTTTTTTTTAGCGCTAAAATCGCTGTGCCAAATTTCCTGCTGACTCCCGTCATCGAAAACAAATGGACCTCCTTCTTATCCCGTTAGAAGGACCTCGGAGCCCACGTAACGCCAACAGAGAACCAACGCTGAGTGTTACTGCATTGCTTCTTTCCAGCTATAAAAATAGTGATATTTTCCATAGTAACTTCATGTTTGTTTTGATTTTATTACAAGAAATATGGAGGAATTTGGTTGCGATGGCAGCAGAACATTACATTCTTCTTAACAAGCACCATTTGGTTTTAATGGGTTGTGCTTTGTTATTTGTATCACTTTTTGCTGTTGCTGAGTATTGGAGGTGTCTGTCCAGGAAGGAAGTCGTGTGATGTCCAGATGATAGTCTACCTTCTTTCTCTTTAATAGAAGCATTATTGGGGCGCACAATTTGTGTTATGCCGAAGGTTGTGAGCAATAAGATTTTGCCTATTTCCCATCAAAAATGTGCATTATAAACGGCAACGTGTTCTGCATTTAAAGTCCCAGCTTTCAGTTAAAGGGGGACTCCAGAATCTATAGGATGTAATCTGAAGAGTGTAACCTACTCAATTTTTTTGTCCTGATTCAATCATTTGGGATAGTGTTGGTCAGGGCCGCTAATAGGGGGGGACCACCAGCCCTCCTGTAGGGGGCCCGGACAGTAGGAGGTTCGGTGGAGCAGAGAATAAAGAATGACAGCGTCTCTCACCCAGCAACTCAAAGCCGGTTTCTCTCCATCTCGCTCCCGCCGGCTTTCTGCTGCAAGGTGAGAGGCTAGGTGAAAGACACAGGGCTGGATTTAGGGGATGCCGGGGTGGGTTGTTATGCCCCCCCTGGCCAGCCGCAGTTGAGCTCCTTCCCCCGCCCCCTCCCCACCCACACTCACAGCTGGGATGAGGAGACGGCAGCTTGAAGCCTGGAGCGGTGAGAGAAGAAGTGGCAGCGGGAGGTGGGCTGTGTTTTGTTCTCCCCTCCTGTCAGAAGAGCGCTGGTCTTTACAGTACATGAGACCAGATCGCTCTTACTGTATATCGCATGGCACTGTACACACACCGCCCCCTATCCACATTTGTTGCTGCCGGGAGGTGAGCAGTGAGCAGCTTTTGGAGGAGATGGGGGCGCTGTGTGTGTGTGTGTACAGTGCAATGCAATCTACAGTAAGAGTGATCCAGTCTCATGTACTATAAAGACCAGCACTGGGGATTTGGGGAGGGCGATATGTGTGAGGAGGAAGAATGGGGGGATATGTGCTGGGAGGAGAGATTGGGGGGCAGGGGGTAATTTAGAGGGGGTTGTGCTAGGAGGGGGGATTTTTGTTTGGAAATTTGTACACAGGGGCCCCATCAGGTAGGCTGTACGGGGCCCTGTGATTTCTATAAGCGGCCCTGGTGTTGGTAAGCATCAAGTTCGATGAGGAGACACAATCCGCACTGAGCGCAAGTTGGTGGTACAGATGTCGTAGCAATGCTGGAAAATCATTGCACTACATCTGTTGTTTCATTGATTGGTTGAAGGAGCAGTCATGGCAGATGAATTATTGGCAGTCATGCCATGGGGAGATAATATTCTGTATTGTAGAAAACAGAGCTGGTCAGTTTTGTAGGCCTCCTCAGGGCTTGTAGCATTCAATTTTCACCCAACCAGCAACCCAATTCCACACGGCATCCTAACCCAACCAGAAACCCATTTTGTTGATGACGTCTAACAACAGTGATTTGTCATTTTCAGACTGTTGTCCATTACAAGAAGCAGCCGTGAGACAGAGACTGCCAAGCTACAGAGAAACTGCTGTGTTACAGAGAGAATGCAGAGTTGCAAAAAGACTGCTATGTTACAGAGAGACTGCTATGTTACAGAGAAACTGCTGTGTTACAGAGAGACTGCTGAGCTACAGAGAGATTGCTGTGTTACAGAAGGCCTGCTGAGCTACAGAGAGACTGCTGTGTTACAGAGAAACTGCTGTGTTACCGAGAGACTGCTGAGCTACAGAGAGACTGCTGTGTTACAGAAGGCCTGCTGAGCTACAGAGAGACTGCTGTGTTACAGAAGGCCTGCTGCGCTACAGAGAGATTGCTGTGTTACAGAGGGCCTGCTGAGCTACAGAGACTGCGGTGTTACAGAAGGCCTGCTGCGCTACAGAGAGATTGCTGTGTTACAGAGGGCCTGCTGAGCTACAGAGAGACTGCTGTGTTACAGAGGGCCTGCTGAGCTACAGAGAGACTGCTGTGTTACAGAAGATCTGCTGAGCTACAGAGAGACTGCTGTGTTACAGTGCGACTGCTGAACTACAGAGAGACTGCTGTGCTACAGAGGGACTGCTGAGCTACAGAGAAACTGCTGTGTTACAGAGGGACTGCTGAGCTACAGAGGGACTACTGTGTTACAGAAGGCCAGCTGAGCTACAGAGAGACTACTGTGTTACAGAAGGCCAGCTGAGCTACAGAGGGACTACTGTGTTACAGAAGGCCAGCTGAGCTACAGAGAGATTGCTATGTTACAGAGGGACTGTCAAGCTACAGAGAGACTGCTGTGTTACAGAGGGCCTGCTGAGCTCCAGAGAGAATGCTGTGTTACAGAGGGCCTGCTGAGCTACAGAAAGACTGTTGTGTTACAGAGGGCCTGCTGAGCTACAGTGAGGCTGCTGTGCTACAGAGAGACTGCTGAGCTACAGAGAGACTGCTGTGTTACAGAGAGACAGCTGAGCTACAGAGAAACTGTTGTGTTAAAGAGGGCCTGCTGAGCTACAGAGAGACTGCTGAGCTACAAATAGACTGCTGTGTTACAGAGAGACTGCTGAGCTACAGATAGACTGCTGTGTTAAAGAGAGACTGCTCTGTTACAGAGGGCCTGCTGAGCTACAGAGAGACTGTTGTGTTACAGAGAGACCTCTGAACTACAAAGAGACTGCTAAGCGACATAAAGACTGCTGTTTGCAAAGAGACTGCTGTGTTACAGAGAGACAGGCAGCCCATAGAAGAATTTTTCTTTTAACCAGTGGATTGAACGGAAAAAATAACTCGATTCCCTCATCCACATATTTGAAGGAGATGGGGGAATCCTCCCACTGTGCCTTTGTATTCTGACAGTAGGAAGATAGCCAGCAGATATTTTCCAAGAGGGAATCGATCAACTTTTGTACAACCACCCTGCCCATACATGGACTGTCTGCGCGCCTACTGGGGAGATTCACCATCTTGATGACCTGGTGACCACTGTCACTGAGACAGGAAAGGAGGGGAAATCCGAAACACCTGTAGAAAAACAGAAGGGAAATCTTCCAATGGGGACACTTGTTCCTGGGACTAGGACCGGGACAAGGGGTGGGCAGGAGAAACGGCTGCCTTGGGCACTGTAGCATGACGTGGGGGCAGGGCTGGACTGGGACAAAAATTTGGACCTGGACTTCATCCAGACCGGCCCACTTTAATTCAATAAAATGCTGCCCCCCACCCCCCCCAAAAAATCACGCCCACCAAAAGGCCCCTACATCCATTATTGTATATTGTATATCATGAGAGGGTGAGCGAGAGGGGAATGAGAGAGAGAGAGAGGAAGGGTTGAGGGAAAGGGGGTAAGAGGGGGTGGGTGAGAGAGGGGGGTGAGTGTAAGAGAGAGGGAGTGAGTGTAAAAGAGAGGGGGTGAGTGTAGGACCCCTTTCACACTGAGGCGTTTTTTCAGGCGCTTTTGGGCTAAAAATAGCGTCTGTAAAGCGCCTGAAAAATTCCTCCGCTGCAGTCCCAGTGTGAAAGTCCGATTGCTTTCACACTGGGGCGCTGCCAGGGCGTTAAAAAAGGTCCTCCAAGCAGCATCTTTGGGGCGGTGGAGGAGCGGTGTACACACCGCTCCTGCCCATTGAAATGAATGGCCACCGCTGCTGAAGCGCCTGCAAAGCACTTCGGCAGCAGCGCTACACAGGCGCATTTAACCTTTTAGTTGGCTGCTAGCCGGGGTTAAAAGCACCTGCTAGAAGCCGAATAGCGCAGCTAAAACGACAGTAAAGTGCTGCTAAAACTAGCAGCGTTTTACCGTCAATGCCCGTCCCAGTGTGAAAGCAGCCTAAGAGTCAGGGAGTGAATGAGACAGAGGGAATGGCAGAGAGACAGAGGGGGGAGCTGAGAGACAGAGGGGGGAGCTGAGAGATAGAGGGGAGAGCTGAGAGATAGAGGAGGGAGCCACTAGCGTTGCTAGCCAGGTGCGGGGGGGGGCGGGCCGCACCCGGGTGACACCCACCAGAGGGGTGACACCCGTGGGTAGCGCAGCGGCCACACTGACATCGCCCGCCCGCTGCCCTGTGCCTTAGGCTCACGCTGCGGCTGTGTCCCTCAGCGGAGCGGAAGGAAGCCGCCGCCCCCTCTGCCTCCTCTATGTTTACATCCACAGAGGAGGAGGAGGAGCCCGCGCTCGAGAGACACACCGCTGTGTGTATCTGCCGCTCTGTTCTGAGGTCTGAAAGGTAAGGGGGGCATCTTTACTGATGGGGGGAGGGGGTGTCTGTACTGCTGGGGTCTGCACAAGAGGGAGTTTGCACCAGGGGGGGGGCTGTAACTGAGGGGGGGTGTCTGTACTGAGGGGGGTCTGGTACTGAGGGGGGTGTCTGTACTGAGGGGGGTGTCTGGTACTGAGGGGGGTGTCTGTACTGAGGGGGGTGTCTGTACTGAGGGGGGTCTGGTACTGAGGGGGGTGTCTGTACTGAGGGGGGTATCTGTACTGAGGGGGTGTCTGTACTGAGGGGGGTCTGGTACTGAGGGGGGTGTCTGTACTGAGGGGGGGTCTGGTACTGAGGGGGGTGTCTGTACTGAGGGGGGGTCTGGTACTGAGGGAGGGGTCTGGTACTGAGGAGGTGTCTGTACTGAGGGGGGGGGGGGGTCTGGTACTGAGGGGGGGGGTCTGGTACTGAGGGGGGGTCTGTAACTGAGGGGGATCTGTAACTGAGGGGGATCTGTAACTGAGGGGGTGTCTGTTACTGAGGGGGGTCTGTTACTGAGGGAGGTGTCTGTACTGAGGGGGGTGTCTGTACTGAGGGGGGATTGGTACTGAGGGGGGTGTCTGTACTGAGGGGGGGGTCTGGTACTGAGGGGGGTGTCTGTACTGAGGGGGGTGTCTGTACTGAGGGGGGGTCTGGTACTGAGGGGGGGTCTGTAACTGAGGGGGGGTCTGTAACTGAGGGGGGATCTGTAACTGAGGGGGTGTCTGTTACTGAGGGGGGTCTGTTACTGAGGGGGGTGTCTGTACTGAGGGGGGTGTCTGTACGAGGGGGGTCTGTAACTGAGGGGGTGTCTGTAACTGAGGGGGTCTGCACTGAGGTGGGGGTGTCTGTACTGATGGAGCGGTCTGCACTGAGGTGGGGGTGTCTGTACTTATGGAGCAGTCTGCACTGAGGTGGGGGTGTCTGTACTGAGGGGGAGGTTCATACTGAGGGAGGCGGGTCTATATTGATGGCGGGGAGTCTGTACTTAGTGGAGCGGGTTTGTACTGAGGGAGGGGATCTATACTGTGGGAGGGGGGTCTGTAGTTAGTGGAGGGGGGTCTGTACTGAGGGGGGACTATAGTTGTTGGGGGGGTGACACCATTTTTTTTTGCACCGGGTGACACCAACCCTAGTGACGCCACTGGAGGGAGCTGAGAGATAGAGGAGGAGAGCTGAGAGACAGAGGAGGGGGCTGAGAGACAGAGGAGGGGGCTGAGAGACAGAGGAGGGGTCTGAGAGACAGAGGGGGGGTCTGAGAGACAGAGGGAGAGCTGAGAGACAGAGGGGGGAGCTGAGAGACAGAGGGGGGAGCTGAGAGAAAGAGGTGGAAGCTGAGAGACAGAGGGTGGAGCTAAGAGACAATGGGAGGGAGCTGAGAGACAGAGGGGGAGCTGAGAGAAAGAGGGGGGTCTGAGAGACAGAAGGGGGGCTGAGAGACAGAGAGGAGAGCTGAGAGACAGAGGAGGGGTCTGAGAGACAGAGGGGGGTCTGAGAGATAGAGGGGATCTGAGAGACAGAGGAGGGGCTAAAAGAAGGGGGGACTGAGAGACACAGGAACTCAGAGACAGAGGGGGGGGGGCTGAGGGACAGTGGGGGGTCTGAGAGAAAGAGGGGAGGAGAGGTGGTAGAGGATTTGTGCTAGGAGGAGTGATTTTTTTTTGAATTTGAGGACAGAGAGATGATTTGAGCTCGGAGGGAGGGGGGGGGGGTAAAGATTTGTTCTGGGAGGGGCAGTTTTTTTCCTGGGAGTAGGGGGAATTTTTTCTTAGGGTGTAAGCAGGCAGATTAGTGCTTAATTTTTTTTGGGTGGAGGGTTTGCTATCACATAATGCTCACACATCTTGGGAAGGGGGGGGGGGGGGGGGTTCAGTTTGACATGTTTGCCCTGGACTCTAGATGGCCTTGTCCTGGCACTGCCTGTGATTACAGAGATGTAGAGAGATTTATTCACTTCCTGTTGTGTCTCCACAACAGGAAGTGAAGGGAAATCTCTCCAACAGGACTTAGACAGTCACTTCTGTTTCCAAAACGTAAAAAATAAAAAAATAAAATCTGTTCAGACGCTTTAATATGACCTCTGCAGCAGCTCAGGTCCTAAGAAAGAAGTGAGTATTTTTTAGGTCATCTGTGAATTGCAATAGACGAGTCACCCTGCTAACCTTTGCACGTCTCGGATAAATCTGATGTCAGTAGAATAAATACGGATTAATCATTGCGAAGATCAACCTCCAGCTAAATAAACTCTGCTGTGATTTAAGTAAATTAGAGGGAGTGAAAGTTTTGGCTCTTCTAGCAGCTTAATGACTAACCAGCGAATTGGCACCCCATCACAGGCACAATCACAGGCAAAAACCCTGGTGTGGCTTTACACAGCTTCACTGACACATTCTGTAGTCACATGTGAGACAGAAGGCTTGACAGTCCTGCTGGAAATATTAATAAAAAAAACAACCCCCCCCCCCCCACACTAGTCTATTGTATAAAAAGAGATTGTAAGCTCTTAAGTGCAGGACCACTCCACCTTTTATTTACATGATTAAGTTATTGATATGTTTTTGTTTTTTTTCTTTCCCCAAAAAGTGCAGCAGAATATGTAAACTTTGTATCTCCATTTCCCTTAGGGCCCATTCACACATTGCCCATTTACTGTGCGTTTTTTGCATGCGCAATGACATGCATTTGATGCGTGATTTTCCATGCATTTTTCCTAATTTGTCTTCCCTGTGAAGTCACTTCTGTCTTTTTTTTTTCTTTGGGCTTTTGTGCACTGCGTTGCATTTTTTGTGCATTTGCGTGTGTTTCTGAGTATTTGCAGTGTGGAAAAAATGCAGCTTGCCACCCTTTTTTTTTCACTGCACTGTAAAGGGCCCCCTTTGACACCATACACCGTTGGCTGCAGTTGGATGCATTTTGAAATCCAACTGCATAGACAGCCCAAAATCAAGGTAATCCTATGGGCACAGTTCACATCATTGCAGTGCAGTTCAGCGCCGTTAAAAAAAAAAAAAAGAAAAAAAAAAGGAGAGCATACTGCATTTTTCTGCACCTCAAACGCAGGGAATGCGCTACAAATGCGCTTCAAGTGCCGGTTTACACCAGGGCGTGGTGCGAGATCGCATGTGATTCGCACCGCACTGCAGTGTACATCACATGCGATGAAAGTATGGCTGAATTCGCATCGCATTTAGACCAAACTCGCACATGACCCTTTTTTTTTGGTCTGCACCAGAATCGGATTGCATGGGTGTTCACACCCATTGCGATCCGATTCATGTCCGAAACTGCCAGTTCGCAGTGCGATATGCGAGCTGAAATGGGGGGGTGTCATTAACATTGTATTGGCACTCCCCGCAGTTCGCACATGGCAGTGTGAATTGCCTTGCGAGTCGTGTGCGATTCGGGAACCCGCAGTGGATTCGCAGGGTTCCTGCATCGCACAAGTGTGTGCCGGCACCAAACGCACTGCACTGTGCCCATTTAAGCCAAGAAAGCCAAGCCCAAAAAACGTCTAGAAAAGTGCACTGCAAACGCAGCACAAAACACATGCAAAATACACTCAAGCAAGTGGGATTCAAACACATTTCAAACGCATGTAAACATGCAGTCAAAAACACTCACTTATGTGCACTTTCTGGTGTGAATGGGCCCTAAGGGCCCTTTTACACCGAATGCAGTGGGCTGCAGTTGGATGCAGTTGCCTGCATAGACAGTCCAAAAGCCAGGCTATCCTATCAGCATAGTTCACACCACTGCAGTGCAGTGCAGAAAAGTACAGCATGCTGCATTTTTCCCACACCGCAAAAACGCATCACTGTGCACATAGAAACCCAAGGAAAGAAAGACGAAGGAAGTGACCTCACAGGAAAAATGCAGATAAAAAAAAACATGCGTCAGCTGCATGTAAAACACACGTCAAACGCATGCATAGGTACAAGGAAAAAACACGCAGTTACTTGCAGTTTCTGGTGTGAAAGGGGCCTAATAGTGTGAGCTACGTCCATGAGTTAACTTAGATTGTATGCTTTCTATGCAGTTGAAGTACAGTCAAAAATGCATCCCACTGCATCTGGTGTGAATGGGTCCTTATATTCCAGTACCCCCCCCCCCCATCCCCCATATTTTGGGTTGTACATTGCATTGGGTACAGCCCCTGTTGTGAATGATCTTTGTGCAGAGCTGGTGCAAGGATTTTTGACACCCTAGACGAAACCTCATTTTGCCGCCCCCCTGGCTCCACCCCTGACTCTACCCAATTTAGCCTGCCCATGTAAACCCCACCTTTTTAATAAAGCGCCCATCAAATGCAGCCTCACCAGTGCCCATCAAATGCAGCCTCACCAGCGCCCATCAAATGCAGCCTCCCAGCGCCCATCAATGAATGTTTGCTTGCTTCCATTCATTCGGGAGTCGGGACACAGACACAGTCCTCCGCCGCCGCTGCACCTCTGACACTATGTGCGAATCGAGCGGCGGCTGCCTGCTGATGCTGAGACTTAGTTGCTTGCTGCAGAGAGAAGAGAGTAGGAACACCAGTGGCCAGGCGCCCCTAGGCGGCTGCCTAGTTTGCCTAGTGGTAGCACCAGCCCTGTCTTTGTGGGCTTGCTAGAAGTTTGTCATTTGCATCCTTTTATCACAGATATGCAGTAAAAATTAAAATAGAATAGAATAGTATAAAATAATATTAATAAAAATAATAATAAACATATTAATAACAATAATAATAATAATAATATTACTAATACCCACTATATGTATATTACACAAACAGTAACACATTTTAGCTACTCCACTCGCCCTTCTTTGGAAACTCTCAAATATTTTACTATTTACAAACAATCATGTAACTAAGATATCTACATTTACAAACATGGAACTATTTCATATTTGTATACTAGCCCTTTCCCAAAATTACAACACCCACTGTTAAATAAAATGCTGCACCATATTTAATTGTCGCTAAATATTTGATTGCATTTATGAGTATGTATAGTAATCCTGGAGGCTGATTTACTAAAGAAGTTGAGAATCTTCACTTTTATAAATTGTAGCTGTGTTCTCTTTAAATACTGCAACTATGTACAAATTCAAAAAAAAAGAAATTGCTGTTCACACGATTGGATAATTGAAGTGACTCTTGCCTCTGTTTCTTGAATGAAGATACCTAACTCCTCTTCATGCATATTTAATGACGTAATAATTCTGTATGGTAAGCAGTTTCATGGTGTGGGTTACAATAAACACAAGTGCAACAAGTCATGTTTTCTGAATTGATTTATTGAAAGATAACTCTAGAATTTTACTATAACTGTTCCACATCTAGTATTGCCCATTACACCCCAATATATCAATAACCAATGATGAGCTACAATATCTGTGCTCACTTTACACAGTGTTGGGGGGCCACCATGCAGGCAGCTTGTGGGCATTCTAGATTGCCACTCTGTTTGAAATGTATCCCACAATTGATACAAGTCATGTTTTCTGAATTGATTTATTGAAAAATAACTCTAGAACTTTACTATGGATGGTCCACCTCTTGTATTGCCCACTAAACCCCAATATATATAAATAAAAACAAAAAATGAAATACACTATCTGCCCCCTTTTCACACACAGTGCAAAGGGCTTCTATAAGGCTAGGTATATGCATTCTAAATTGCCACTCTGTTTCAAATGTATCTTAAAATTGTTACATGACTGTAGAATTTTACTGTTGCTGGCCCACCTCTTGTATTGTCCCCCTAAGCCCCAATATATATCAAGAAGCAATGATAAAATACAATATCATTGCCCACTTCACACACAGTGCTAGGAGTCTCTATACAGACAGGTTCTGTGCATTCTAGATTGCCACTTGGTTTCCAATATATCCTAAAATTGTTGCATGACTGTAGGATTTTACTATGGCTGGGCCATATCTCGTATTGCCCAGTAAACCGAATATCTATCAATAACTAATGATAAACTGTGCCTACTTCACACACAGTGCTGGAGGCCTCCATAAAGACAGATTGTGTGAATTATAGATTGATACTCTGTTTCCGATATATCCTAAAATTGTTACATGACTGTAGAATTTTACTATGGCTGGGTCATATCTAGTATTGCCCATTACACCCAATATCTATCAATAACCAATGATAAACTGTGCCTACTTCACACACAGTGCTGGAGGCCTCCATAGATTGTGGGAATTATATTGCCACTCTCCAATACATCCTAAAAATTTTACATGACACTAAAACTTCACTAGGGCGGCTGGCCCACATCTAATATTACCAATAAAACCCAGTATATATATATATATATATATATATATATATATATATATATATATATAATAAAACAATGATAGAATATATTATCTGTGTCCATTTGATACACAATGCTAGGGGCCTCCATACAGACAGGCTGTGTGCCTTTTTGATTGCTACTCTGTTTCAGATAATTTTACTATGGCTGGTAAACATCTAGTCTCACCAATTAAGCCCCAGTATATATCAGTAGCCAAGGGTGAGATACAATATCAGTGTCCACTTCACACACAAGGGGCCTCCATACATACAGGTGGTGTGCATTCTACTCTTATTCAGATGTATCCTAAAATTGTTACATGATTCTAGAATTTTACTATGGATTTCCCACCTCTAGTATTGCCCATTAAATCCAATAATTATCGAAGCACAATAATACAATACAATATCTGTGCCCACTTCATTTACCTTGCTATGCGCCCCCAATACAGGCAGGTTGTATGCATTCTACTCTTATTCAAAGTACTGTATCATAAAATTGTTACATTAGAACTTTACTATGGCTGTCCCACCTCTAATATTTCCAATAAAACCCAGTACATATATAAAAAAAGAGATAAAATATTATATTTGTGTCCACTTTACACACAGTGCTATGGGCCCCAATACAGGCAGGTTGGGTGCCTTCTACTCTTATTCTGATTTATCCTAAAATTCTTACAAGTTTCTTGAATTTTACTATGACTGTCCCATCTCTAGCATTGCATGCCCATTAAATCCAATAATTATATAAAAAAAATACAATATCTGTGCCCACTTCACAAACAGTTCTAGCGGCCCCAATACAGTTGGGTTGCGTGCATTCTACTCTTATTCAAATATATTCTAAAATTGTTGCATGACTCTAGAATTTTAATATGGCTGGCCCTTATCTAGTATTGCCTATTAAACCCAATATATATCAGTAACCAATGGTGAGATACAATATCTGTGCCCACTTCACACAGAGTCCCAGGGGCCTCCATACAAACAGATTGTGTGCCTTCTACACTTTCAGATGAATCCTTAAATTGTTCCAAGACTCTAGATGTTCAATATGGCTGGCCCACCTCTAGTATTACCCATTAAATCCAATAATTATCAAAAGACAAAAATAAAAATACAATATCTGTGTCCACTTCACACACTGGCCCCAATACAGGCAGGTTGTGTGCAATCTACTCCTATCCTTAAAATTTGTTACATGACTCTATAATTTTACTATGACTGGTCCTTATCTAGAATTGTCCAATAAACCCAATATATATCAATAATCAATGATAAATAGAATATTAGTTCTCCCTTCACACACAGTGTTAGGGGCCTCCATACAGATAGGTTGTGTGCCTTCTACTCTTATTCAAATCTATCCTAAAATTGTTACACGACTCTAGAATTTTACTATGGCTGGCCCACCTGTAGTATTGTCCAAATCCATTAATTATCAAAAAACAATATATATATTTTTTATATATATATATATATATATATATATATATATACACACACACAAACGTATACCCTAAAATTATTACATGACTCTAGAATTTTACTATGGCTGGTCCTTATCCAGAATTGCCCACTGAACCCAATATATATCAATAATCGATGATAAAAAGAATATAAATTTTCCCTTTACACACTAGGGACCTCCATACAAACTGATTGTGTGCATCCCAGATTGAAACTCTGTTTCCAATATATCCTCAAATTGTTACATTAGCCCCCCAAATTTACTGCAGTACATTAGACACAACATATTAGTTGGTATGGGGTCTATGGCACTTCATAAATGCATTATACTTTGTGCCTAAAAACATCAAACTATTTCTGATTGGCAAGCCTTGGGGTAATTTACTGCAGCAGTAGATTGTTGTACTGTGTTGGCCATTGACAAAGAAGTTAGGCGATACCATTTATTGGCTAGCCAAATAGATTGTAAATTGTAGTGCAAGCTTTTGAGGCATGCTGGCCTCTTCTTCAGGCCTTTTGAGGTTAATTTACTAAAAGCAGGGTCTGTTGATGTAGCATGGTAAAAATTCACTAAAATTGATTTATAAAAAAAAAATCACTTTGCAAAGTGTATGTCCCTAAAGTTGACTAAATAGGGGTTCCTAAAGTTGACTAAATGAGGTGAAGCTGTGTTCACTTTCAATACCCCATCATGTGTAAGATAAAAAAACAAAAGTGAACACAGCTTCGCCTTATTTACTAAGTGAACATTTACTTTGCAATGTAAAAATACAGTCCTTGTTCTTTTAATAAATCAGCTCTGTGTTCTCTAGCTTAGTTATTTCTCCCAAATAACATGGTGCTGTTCTATAAATACTTAAAATACTGCCAGAGATCAATCACTGTGCAAATTCATTCAGTTATCTGCATAATTGTAAAATCAAATATAAAAACCATACAAATAAAGTATGATGGCTTTCAATAGGGGAATATAATTGCCATTTTTAAGCTTTTTCTGGCATGCTCTTAAATACAGAAATAATATTTTATATTGAATGCAAAATATATTCTTATGTACTCACAGGTTAAATAACTTTTGTGCTCTATTGAATTGTAATGTTGGAGAACTTTGTGAACTCTCTCCCTTTTGTGTAGCACATGTTTCAGCATTGATCCCACACTGCTTTCTCCTTCCAGCCTGCATCGTGTGCTTTATGCATCTAATTTACCCTGAAATGTTCTAATTTAAGTTTATAAAAAAAAAAAAAGCAATGATGTACTAATCTGTGCACCAACATATTATTATGTATCCCTTTTCCCCCCCAAGACCAGCAAATTTAAATGACTGATTTATGAGCCAGTCTGGCTGTTGCTAAATTTACATGCGATCAATATCAGACAGGGAGTCAAGTGGCTTCTTAAAGCACCATTGTGACAGTAATTATTGCACTAATGGTCACAGTTAAAGCAACCCCCCCCCCCCCCTTCCTTTTCCCAGCTCCCTGGTCTTCAGCCCTAGCAGTGCCTGGCTTGCTTTTGCTCACCTTGCAGAGAATGTTCTAACTACAGATTATTAAGCACTCCAGCATGGCAGGCTGCAGGGATCCAGGCAAAGACAAGAAGCTAAGTTCTCTGTGCTGGAAGAAAACAGGGCAGGACAAGCAGGGCCAGGGCTGCAGGATCCAGGAGGGGAGAAGGCTGCAGAGTTTACAGCTGATCTGACCCTCCAGCTGTTCCTTTCTGCCCTGCAATTCTGGGGTCCTGGGTTTTCCTGCAGGAAGCTCCAGTCCAGTCATGGTGGTGTGCAGAGAAGGCTGCTGGCTGGCAAAGCAAGAAACCAGCACAGTGTTAGAGCAGCCTCTATAGACAGCCCAGCAGCAGACACAACACCCAGTCCTTTGCCCCTGGAGCTGCCCCCACCCTCCCAGCCTGCACAGGTCCTGGGGATCCCCTATATGAGCTTTCCCTGCCAGGCTGATCTGTGACAGCACTAGAGGGCTCTGTCTGTCCATCCAGCTCACAAACCCAGAGTTCTAAGAGAGATTTGTACAAAATTATTTATACTTTTCCCCCTTTACAGTTTTCTTTCCTCTATTATTTGCATTCTCCTGCACAGCCCTGCAATAAACCCAATATATTTTCATAGGCAGGACCTTTGTCATGGTATTGTGATAGGCAGGTACAATTATAAATGCAATATACTGTAATAATCACTAGCAGATGATCAGTGGTGTAGGGAAAATATTACTTTACTTTGTAACTTTTTCCTTTAATTAAACTTTGTATTTTAACCTGCAAAAAGGGCATTTGTATTACAGTGTAGCTTTTTTTTTTTTTTTAACAGCTGTAAATACCCTATAACTTGATATAGAAAGTAGTGTGTTGTATACAGAAAATGAATATATATATATATATATATATATATATATATATATATATATATATATATATATTTATTTATTATATTACACATTGCAGATGCATATTTTTATTATAGCTATAAACTCTGTCTCTATGTCACACACATAATCTCTTTCTCTTTCTTTTATGCCCTTTAAATATTACCTGCATACATAATTTAACATATGCGATTATATTTATAGTTTCTTATTTTTAGCATTTTAAAATACATGGTTTCCCCCTGCATTTTCCTTAATATACATCTTTTCTCACTCTCTCCTCTCTCGTTTCCATATTTGTATATATATATATATATATATATATATATATATATATATATATATATATATAAATGTATATCTATCTATCTATCTATCTATCTATCTATCTATCTATCTATCTATCTATCTATATATTACACTCTCGCCCTCTCTCTCTCCTTCCTTCCCTCCATCTGTCTGTCTATCTCCCATTTCCCTATAATATCACCTGTATACAATATAATTTATTACCCTATTTTGCCCCTTATATTTTTCATATATATATACACACACCCCTCCCAATCCTCTGGGTCTCTCCCTCTCCCTCTCTCTCTCTCTCTCTCTCTCTCTCTCTCTCTCTTCCCGACAATACCAGCATACTAATATATTATAATATCATAGATTTTATTTTTGGTTTTTGGATTCTTATGCGTAGCATTTGAAATATTTTTTTCACGAAGCAATCTTCAACTTCTCTGATATTTTGCACCAACCTAAGCATTTATTTTTTCCCAAGTGATGGGATTCTTCGGTGCTCTCCTCCCTCCTCAGCATCCAGCAGTGATAATAAGTATTGGGGATCGGCCCTTGTGGTCGTACAATGGTCGGCCGGACCAGGATTGTGTCGCAGATTTGTGCTGTGTTCTGGTGAAGTTTGTCTGAACAATTCAACGCTGACCCTTCCCGACACTTTTCAAACTTTCCAAGTGTCTAATGAGTGCAGCACGGTGCAGGCCAAGATGACTTCATCCCCCTTATAGCAGAGGGATTCTGAGGTCAGGGGGAGGAAAAGGCGAGGACAGCCCTGCAGACAATGTTTGGGGTTTAATAGTTTGGCAGGAAATTAATGACCATATGTACAAAGCTGACTCTCCAGACAAGAGCCTGGCCATTCTATCTCTGTTACTGTATATATAATGTATACAGTGTGTGAGTTTTCTACTTGTTTATTTCACCATCTATGTGTAGCCACCCTCACAACTCCTATCCTCCTTTCTCCCTCTCCCTCCAGCTCACCCCCTCTCTTTCTTCACTCCCCCCCCCCTTACTTTCTCTTTTTCCCTTTTCACCTCTCCCTCTTTTTCGTCACTCTCTCTTTTTCATTATCTCTCCCCCCCCCCCACTCTCTCTCCCTCTCCTTTCCCCCTCTCTTCTCTTCTTTTTTTTCCTTCTCTCTCCTCTTATTATTTCTCTTCTCTCTCCTCCCCTCTTTTTAACTTCTCTTTTATTTTCTCCTCTGCCTCTCTTTTCTCAGTCTTCTTTCTTTCTTTCTTTCTTCTTTCTTTCTTTCTTTCTTTCTTTCTTTCTTTCTTTCTTTCTTTCTTCCTTTCTTTCTCTCTCTTCTCATTTCTCTCCCCTCTCTCTCTCTCTCTCCTGCCTCTCCCTTATTTTTCTTCCCTCTCCGATATTTCTCCTATCTCTCTGTCTCCTCCCCCTCTCCCCCCTCTCTCTCCCCTTCTCTCTCCTCTCTCCCCTCCCCTCTCTCCCCCTCTCTCTTTTTCCTTCACCCCTCTTTTTCACATTCTCCTTTTCTCATCTCTCTCTCCCTTTCTCTCCCTCTTTTTCTTCCCTCCCCTTTCTCCCTCTCTTATATCTCTCCTCTCTCTCTGTCTACCTCTCTTCTCTCTCTTTTCCCCTCACCCCTCTTTTTCTTCACCCCTCCCTTCTCACTTTCTCTTTTTCCCTTCTCACCTCTCCCTCTTTTTCTCTCTTTCTCGTCACTCTCTCTTTTTCATTTATCCCCCCCCCCACTCTCTCTCCCTCACCTTTCCCCCTCTCTTGCTTCTTTTCTTTCTTCCCTCTCTTATTATTTCTCTTCTCACTCTCCTCCCCTCGTTTTTAATTTCTCTTTTCTTTTTCTCCTCTGCCTCTCTTTGCTCAGTTCTTTCCTTCTTTCTTTCTTTTCTTTCGTTCTTTCTTTCTCTCGCACTCTCTTCTTATCTCTCTCTCTCACTCCTTTCTCTCCCTTATTTTTCTTCCCTCTCTGATATATCTCCTATATCTCTCTGTCTCCTCTCCCCTCTCTCCCCTCTCTTTCTCTCCCCCTCTCTCTTTTTCCCTCACCCCTCTTTTTCACTTTCTCTTTTTCTCATCTCTCTCTCCTTTCTCTCCCTCTTTTTCTTCCCTCCCTTTTCTCCCTCTCTTATATCTCTCTTCTCTCTCTGTCTACCCCCCCTCTCTTTTCCCCTCACCCCTCTTTTTCACTTGCTCTTTTCTTTTACTCATTTCACTTTCTCTTCTCATTTCGTTTTCTTTTTCTTTCTTTCTTTCTTGTCTTTCTTTCTTTCTTTCTTTCTTTCTTTCTTTCTTTCTTTCTCTTTCTCTCCTTCTTTCTCTCTCTTTCGCTCCTTCCTCTTTCTTCCCTCTCTCCCCCCCTCTATCTCCCCTCTCATTCTTTCTCTTCTCTCTCTCCTCTCCCTCTTTTTCTCTCTTGTCACTCTCTCTTTTTCATTATCTCCCCCCCCACTCTCTCTCCCTCTCCTTTCCCCCTCTCTTTCTTCTTTTTTTTCTTCTCTCGTCCTCTCTATTATTTCTCTTCTCTCTCCTCCCCTCTTTTTTAATTTCTCTTTTATTTTTTCTCCTCTGCCTCTCTTTTCTCAGTTCTTTCTTTCTTTCTTTCTTTCTTTCTTTCTTTCTTTCTTTCTTTCTCTCTCTTCTCATTTCTCTCCCCCCTCTCTCTCTCTCTCTCCTGCCTCTCCCTTATTTTTCTTCCCTCTCCGATATATCTCCTATCTCTCTGTCTCCTCCCCCTCTCCCCTCTCCCCCCTCTCTCCCCTCTCTCCCCCCTCTCCCCCTCTCTCTCCCCTTCTCTCTCCTCTCTCCCCCTCTCCCCCTCTCTCTCCCCTCTCTCTTTTTCCTTCACCCCTCTTTTTCACTTTCTCCTTTTTCTCATCTCTCTCTCCCCTTTCTCTCCCTCTTTTCTTCCCTCCCCCTTCTCCCTCTCTTATATCTCTCCTCTCTCTCTGTCTACCTCTCTTCTCTCTCTTTTCCCCTCACCCCTCTTTTTCTTCACCCCCCCTTCTCACTTTCTCTTTTTCCCTTCTCACCTCTCCCTCTTTTTCTCTCTTTCTCCTCACTCTCTTTTTCATTATCCCCCCCCCCCCACTCTCTCTCCCTCACCTTTCCCCCTCTCTTGCTTCTTTTTCTTTCTTCTCTCTCCTCTTATTATTTCTCTTCTCACTCTCCTCCCCTCTTTTTTAATTTCTCTTTTCTTTTTCTCCTCTGCCTCTCTTTTCTCAGTTCTTTCCTTCTTTCTTTTCTTTCATTCTTTCTTTCTCTCGCACTCTCTTCTCATCTCCCTCTCTCTTTCTCCTTTCTCTCCCTTATTTTTCTTCCCTCTCTGATTATCTCCTATCTTTCTCTGTCTCCTCTCCCCTCTCTCCCTCTCTCCCCCCTCTCTTTCTCTCCACCTCTCTCTTTTTCCCTCACCCCTCTTTTTCTTTTTCTCATCTCTCTCTCTCTCCTTTCTCTCCCTCATTTTCTTCCCTCCCCTTTTGTCCCTCTCTTATATCTCTCTTCTCTCTCTGTCTACCCCCCTCTTTTCCCCTCACCCCTCTTTTTCACTTGCTCTTTTATTTTATTCGTTTCACTCTCTCTTCTCATTTTGTTTTTCTTCTTTCTTTCTCTCCTTCTTTCTCTCTCTTTCGCTCCTTTCTCTTTCTTCCCTCTCTCTCCCCCTCTATCTCCCTCTCATTCTTCTCTTCTCTCTCTCCTCTCCCTCTCTTTCTTATCCCCCCCTCTGTCTCTTTCTCCTCTCCCCCTCTCTTCTTTTACTCTTCCCTCTCTCTCTAACCTTATCCCCACCATTCTCTCCCTCTCTCCCCCCTCTCAATAAATACACTATAGACATTACTCATTAACCCCCCCCCCCAGTATATAATTTAATCCTGCTCTTTAGGCAATCAACTTTTCATGTATATACATGCAAATAAATAGTAAATAAAGCTGCACACTCCTCAGCTAAGGTCCATGTAAATCCTCCACCCATACCCAATAATGGTTTCATAATCCATTTTTTTTTTAAATCCTTAATTATCATAATAGAAATAAAATAAATGGATGGATTAAAGTGAACAAACAGGCAGCAGTGATGGGGGTGATGGGTTACACTTCGTTCATAGCTGGATATATTTCTAAAGAAAAAGAAGATCAGTTCTTACTTCTACACAAAAGTTTAAATAATAAGGCAAAAACAAACTAAATTCCTCCAGATACATGGCCAGGCGCACAGCATTTCCCAACTGCGTAACTACTGCGCCAGAAATGAAGGAGTATTTTAACCCATTGTATACCAGTTTACCCTGCTGTCACCACAAACCGTGAAATGGTTATAATAATATATCTATATATAGATATAGATAGATAGCTATATAGATATAGTTATCGATCTATGTTTTTTTTTTTTTTTTACTGTAAATAATATCAATCCATATAAATCCATACAAAATATTCGTAGGATCTGACAAAATGACCTCACCTGTAGTACTTACATAAACAAATCAATACATTTACACCAATTGCCCCAATTAATAAATTATTTCCCTATGCCATCCCTGATAATCATCCGAACATTCCTGCCAAAAACATTATTAGTTTTAAGTCTTTTTTTAAAACTGGTATGTGTAAAATCTATTTCCTCCATGTAGTTATTGTACCTCCCCTTATTTATTCCATTTCTATTTTTAGCTGCGTTTGTTGACCTTCTGAATAGTTATTAATAGAGACGAGCTCAACTAAAAAAGGGATGACAAGGTGCCCATAATAGATTTATTTCTACATTGATAACCTAAATATAATTATATATAACAAACATGCAGCCAATCCTTTCAATGAATA